>CM036941.2:23854399-24153943 GCA_020352615.2 Yoshiicerus persimilis
AATTTACTATCCTAGGACTTAATTTAATCACATTCTATAGCCAAGCTATTATCGTGTACCTTACCATTACTCTTCTTCATTATAACTTCTCTAATTCTTTATAATCTTACCACAACTCTATGCTAAACACTAAACAGAAGGCACAAAAATTCATGAATTGCTTTAATAACAATAGAAATCCGCTATTGCATCTGTATAATGTAGAATACTGAATAAAGAAATTAGTTTCGCAGAGAGAGGTTTACGTTTACATGTGTAGTTAACAGGTTTTCTCACTTTCTCATAGAAAACATGCATAGACATTTAATGAATAGAATGATGAAGTGATGTAATTTGTGATATTCCTCTAAGTCCTTTGGAAGTTAATCAAATTAAAATAACAGAAATTGTAAAGAGCTATTTTGAATTTTGAAAAGTAGCTCTTTACAATTTCTTCTCTTACTAATATACTCAGGAAACAGGAATCGTTGATTATTATTTGAGGTATAAATTTCCGGCAAAAAGTACACTTGCAATAATTAAATTTGGTGAAAGTTCCAATTGCAATTACAATTACAATAAAAGCATAATGTAATGCGTATTTTCGATGGGGTTTCCATTTGTTTTTAAGAAATATGTGTGGGTACATATAATTTTTATTGTGAAGTTCTGATGTTATAATATGTACTATGTAACTGTAACTTATAAAGAGATACACTTACGAATGCATGTATGAGTGTAAAGTAAATATAAGGAGAGAGTAGACGCGGACGCGAGGCTGGTGTCTGGATTGGTTTGGTCTTGGCAGCTTGGCATGACTGCGTGAATTAAATTAAGGATGTATAAAGCGCGGAGTTAAGTGATATAATAAAAAATTCTTTTTATCAAAGTAGAGGTATTAAAAAGGTAAGAACTTAATAATAATGACGAAAATCTCCGGAGGATCAAGCTAATAAGGTAAAGTACGATAGATGTATTAAAAAGGAACGAATTACGCTAATGGATTGTGACGGACGGGACTTTAGTGGAGAAAATACTTGGCTTGTCTTTCGTAGACTTAAAAAAACTAAACACATCAGTATGAGAGAGGAAGCGGGAGCAGACTTTTTTAATATGAAAAACTGACTGGCTTTGCTGTGTACATAAATAGATGGATGGTATTCTTGCATACTCTGCGTATAAGGCTGATGGGTTTTCTTTCTCTTCATTTTCTACAATGTGATGTATGAAACACGGTGGAGTCGAGAGAGAAAATAGCATTAAGCAAGACTTTTAAGTCTCTCTATCTGCAGTCTTAATGGAAAAATTAAGGAGATTATACGGTTTACTAAAGTTTATACTTTATGTCTTACTTGACGTATTCCTTTACTCGGTTTCTCTCTGAAGTCAACTAAGAACCAAGAAATAAGTAGGTACTTAGTGCATACAGTTACAGAACACTCGAATAAGACGCATTATACACAAGAGAATGGAACATTATTGTATAACTATACACGAATACCATTTGATCATGTAAATAGGTACAGCTCTCATGAAAGAGTTAACTTTATTAGTCCATTTCAAATATGAATTCATTTTTCAAACTATGCTACACAGAACTGAACCGAACCCATTTATTTTATTTTATCTAGATCCTTCATATGGCTACTCTCCTGAGATCCATGATGACTCCTTTGTACGGAGAAAGCAGAGGAGGAATCGCACCACTTTTACTTTACAGCAGGTATCATAACTTTACATTCTTCTTTTAACTTAAATACAGAAATACCTAAACTAAATTACCGAACGTAGTATTCTGATAACAACTTCTAGTCGCTGTCCATTTTAACCTACTCATTTTTCAACAAATGTTTCGGTTTATAGAAATTAAATTTGTTATGAATTATTTAGTCAAAAATTTCATTTTTCTAGGCATTACAAATCCAAAGTTCGGATAATATTTTTCCGAGATAGCCTAAAATATTACCTAAGAATTTAAATAGGTAACAATGAAAATTTGATGCAGTAAGTTTATTTAAATGTTGAATCATATTATGCTGTTTTAAGTTTATGGCATTTCCATGAATATGAATTCTTTACACCAATAAGAAAAAATTCAAGCTGTTAAAAGCAGAACTATTTGAATTCACATTTATTGGGTGTTCTCTGCTTATCCTTAGAGAGAAACTCTTTCTACTAACCGAATTTTTTATCAAAAATGTAGTCTCAACCATAAGCGTCATAAAACACATTCAACTACTATTGCACTAAAGAATTCTTGATAGTATTTTGAATATTACTATAAAGTTAATTAAGTCATTGCATTACGAAAGAAATACTGAGACAAATAGAATTGAATTTCCGCATTAAAATTTCTAAGTTTACTAACAAAGCTGCAATATATAGCATCATGGTGAATTATTTTTCGAAACTACTTTAGAGCCACGAACTTTTCAGCATTGTAGGTCAGTCGGTGGAAACCTTATAGAAAAAACAAATATCTATATAAGAATTGGAGGAAGTAAGGAACACTGACTGAGTACATAATGTATAGTGTATGTAAACTTAGGTCATACTTGGGGCCTAATATAAATTGATTAGACCGTCTAGGAAAGTAAAATTAAATGGACAAGGATATGTTTTTATAGTAGCCATACTACGAGACTAAAAAACTTTTCTTCGTGACGCTAACTGAATTTACTAAGCTAACCTATTTCTAGTACTTAGCTCTTTTAATGTGATTAATTAGTAAAGCTAATGATATAATTGGAACTGAACTTTTTCTCTTTCCTTTGCAGCTGGAAGAGTTAGAGACAGCGTTTAATTTAAGGTAAGTTAATTTCAACTCTCAACTTTGACGTCAATTTAGCACTATGGGAAATGAAGTCTGCTCTTAATGCTAATATTGCTAATGACCCTTATTTATTTCATTTATTTAGTCATTACCCTGATGTTTTTACCAGAGAAGACTTGGCCATGAAAATAAATCTGACCGAGGCTCGAGTGCAGGTGAGTAATCTCATTACAGTGACGTAATTATATTGCCTTTAGAAACTCCATATTTGCATATTTATTGGTTAATTTTCACATCTAGTTTTAATTTCATTGCCAATACTAGTGCTTTCATGAAGTAACTCTTGCACTTATATAAATAATTATTATTACAAGTTAAGCACACACACCAAATACGCAGTATGTACAACTCTACCATGATCAAACTAAGCATACCTAAATACTAAATTCCTAGTTGTAATTTAGGACTGTTTAAAATGTATACAAATGACCTTAAATTAACTTATGAGTACCAATCTGAAAATTACGATTAGTAAATTAGTAAGCAAGAAAACTGACTTAAATACATTCATAGAACCTATTATACAGGACATGTGCAAGTTTATAAAGTACTTTAAAAAGTACAAAAACGATTACTGCTAACTAGTCATTAATTTTTAAATTGATAATAAATTTTATAGATGCTTAAACATTTGTAATATGATTCAGTTTCATGAATAAATTGTGTATTGAAAGACCTTGGTAGTATAAACAGTATAAAGTTTGGTTTTCTCAGAATAAACAGGATAATACTGTGTATTTTATTTTTCGGAAGACTTTTTTGTATCCAACATTATTGTAGTTTAGGTAGATCCAGCAGACTCTTGGAAGACAGTCAGACAATGCACACAATGCTCATCATAGTCTAGTAAACAGTAATGCGAAGCAAGGAAGTGAAGAAAGAAAGCAGGGAGTAAAGTATTGGAGTAGCAGTAAGGAAAAGTCTGTGTTAAAGCCCATCCACTCAATTATCAGACACAAAGTGGATTTGGAATGATGGATGAGTTGATCTTATTCGCGAGGACAGGTCTTAATCCTCTACATTTATTTTTCTTTCCCTGCTTTTTTCTCTTTCCTTATTTCTGAGCTATACACAATAGAGATATACATAATTTTTATTTTTGCACACCAAGTAAGCAAGGTGATAGGATCCTAAATAGACCGGGACCAGGGAGAACAGTAGACACTCCAGGGTTACAATAACAACAATGGCAATGGCAATAAGACAACTGGAGTTCTCTAACTAAACTATCAACTATCTGCCTAAAACTAAAGTACTAAACAGAACTGACAAAATAGAATAGAGAGAAACTGTGAACTGCAGTGTAAACCTTTAAGCCGAAAGCCACAAAGCCTTCTGGTTATTTCCTTTCTGTTAAGTTCGGTCGTGTTGTGTTGTATTCTATTGTATCTGTAAGAGGAAAGAAAAATTCCTAGTGCAGTAGAAAATAATAGAGAAGAGAGCAACAAAACCGAATAGAAATGGTAGTTTAGTTTGCGGTGTCCTCCTCCTTTGAGAATTATTTTTATTATATCTGTATCCTTTTTCAACCCTATCCTATTTTTCCTATTCTACTCTGCGGACGACGGCATCAACCAAACCAAATCCTATTCCGTTCTATTCCAATCCTTTCTGTTCTCTTGTGGTCGTCAGTCTCCTCTCCTTTCCATTAAGCTTGTTTAACCCTTTTCCCTTCTCTTCTGTCCTGTTATGTTCCCAGTCTGACTCTGACCTGACTTGACTAAAATAAAATCACCAGCAAAAATCAAGTACCTACCTATGTACTTCCTAGGTACTTAAGTTCCACATGAAATACCCACTAGACCTTAGATATACTTTGTCGACTAGAGTGGAATACCCATGATCTGGATCTCATCCGACTTATTTTGTAATCCGCAACGAAATAATTCCTAAGTTACCCTAATATATTTAGGGAAACCACTAAATACGAATTAAATACCCATTTTTTCTAGGGACTTACCCATTACGTAATAAATAATTCAATTTTCAGGTCTGGTTTCAAAATCGAAGGGCTAAATGGCGAAAAGCCGAAAGACTTAAGGAGGAACAAAGGAAACGCGGTGGGGCTTCCGGAGATGGCCATGATGACAATTCGACCAAAGATGACAACTCTTCAATTCATGGAGACGATTCGAATTCTAATAATAAAGATGACATCACCATTACTAGCAATCACTCAGACAGAGATCATTCTGGTGTTGATGGGGATGATCAAACGGTTATTATTAAAGTGGACCACGACGAACATGGAAGGAGTCCTTCAAGGTCCTCTTCTTCCATTGGTACTACCACAGAGAATAATAATAAACATGATGATATTCTTGATGACGAAGAAGATGATGAAATTGGTTCGGCAAGAAATAAATCAAGTCCTTCTGTATCGTCTGCTCTGCTGGGAGGAGGAGGGAATCGTCCTGGAAGTGCCGTGGGCAACCCAGTAACTTCGTCCACTGTATCTTTGAGCAATTCAAATGCTTCCATTGTGTCGGCTGGGAGTCTTGTGGGTGGAGTGCCGTCTAGTCTCTTCCAAGAGGCGTAAGTCAACGCGATCCTATTTTCTATTACTGTACCTTCTCCACATATTCATCTGTTTAAGCTCTATAATTTTATTATCCCTTACAAATGGATCCTTATCAAATCCTTATTATACATCTTGCAGTGGAGGATTTCGACCCGTTGGAGAAGTCAGACCTCAACTATTATTCCCAAGTCATCACCATCCGTTCGCTCCTCCTTTGTTCTCACCGGCTCTTAAAGGTAAAAACTTAATTACAACAAAAATAGTCGCATATAATTTAATCTGGCACCTCAATAGCGTACTTCTTAATTGTTAGTAGTCTGGAATTATTTTTGTTAGGATTTATTTACAAATGTTTAAATATCTGCGAAAATAAATTCTCGGATTTCTAAAAAATTATTTTCAATTTTTACCAGGATTTGGCCTATGCTCCTGTTGTCCAGGTGGTTTGAAGTCTCCGTTAGGAAATCCGTTTCTGAATCCGTTCGGTCATCATCACCATCACCATCATCCAAGTTCCCTCCTCAGTAGCGTTACTGGTAATAGTAGTCCGAATTCCGCGAATTCTCCTCCGACAACACCGACAATCGGTTCTTTGATTGATCCACGCTCGTCCAGTGTGGCTGAACTGAGACGAAAAGCTCAAGAACACTCAGCAGCCCTTTTACAAACTTTTCATCAATCGCTTTTCTCTTCTTCTTCGCCTACACTGGCCAACCCTTTTCTTCTCTCATTGAGAACCACGAAGCCTAATAATGCCGCTGATTAAGGAAACAATATCCTTCCCATAATACCTATATTAATTGTAGCTACATTACATTGCAGTAATAGCTCCAATTATAGTTATTATTCATTAATAGTATATACATTATTAATGTATTGTCATTCAAAAGTCATACTAATAGTAGGTAAACTAAAGTCAATTTCTAGTCAACATGCCGCTCAAACCTAATCTGTATGAAACTGTGGCTGTACAATACCAGAACAATTACATTGCAATACAAATTGTTTTACATGTGAAAAATACTGCAAAAATGTTGCGTAACACTTGTCTGCTTTCTTTAAATTGTTAGCCTAAATGTTAGTCTTTGAGTAAAAAAATAAATACCCTCGTGAAGTTCAACCGTGTTGCTTTATTTAAGGTGGAAAATGTAAATCCAAAGAAATGCATGTAAAGTTCATAAAAAAGAAGTTCTATACCTTCTCTATACCATCAATTGACAATTGAAGTTTTCTCTTACTCTTACAGATAAAAGGTCTATTTAAGAAAAGTTATTATTTTTTCCACTCTAACATAAGCGTGTTTATAATAAGAATAGTGGTTCAATAATTTTACTGAATATGCCATTCTGCCATTCTTAAATGAAATTACTGTCCAATAAAACCAATTTTTCGGCATCCTAACAAATAGTAATTAATTTAATATTTTTTTGGATCTTCGATCTATGTACTATTATACCTAGTTCTTATGCTAATAAACCTTTAGCAATACAAACGTAGATGAAAATTCTTAATAACGTTTGATGTCAATACGTTTAAACTGCGTGTGTTAAACTGGTTTTATTCCATACTGTACTCCAAATTGGAAATTAAATTAAAAGGAGGGAGAGAAAAGAAATTTAGCAAAGAAAAGAGCATAACATTAGTTAGGAGAGATTTTCTTTTTGTGAATTCCGAAAGAAAGCATTTTTTCCATAAAATAGAGTGAGGGAGAAAAGTGATAGTCCTAATGCATACAAAAGAAATGTGTAGAGTATGGATTACTTATCTAAACTAAACTAATGTTGTAAGACGAGGCAGAGATTGAGAGTGATGTGGACTGCAGGTTTGGTCAGATAGAGCTTTCTCTCTTTGTTCCCGCTGGCCACTGTATCTTAGGTCTTGTGAGAAAATCTGAATGTGTATTTGCAGTTGGAAAAGCGTAGGTTAAGAAAATGTTGGTTGGAGATTTTCAGAGTCTGTAAAAAATGCCGCAAAGTCTTTTAGTGTCTCTGGTTCTGGTCTGGTTTGGTTTGGCAGGGACTGCAAGTTACATTAGGTAGTTCCGAGATTAAATCGCATGTCATTGAGTCAGTTGAGCTGAGTTTGTTCTGGTATATCTGTTAGTTGTGTTGAAGTGACTTCACATATGGAATTTGGGGCTAAACGTTTTTATATTTAGTTGATGATACCATTAAGTGGATATAGGAGCGAGCCCTCCATTTCCTTTTCACGTATATAATGGGAAGAAAGCACTCTGGTGATTCCGAGACATTTAACTTTGTAAAGACTCGCCCATTAAGGATCCTGAGAGATCCTCCCCATTTATTACCTCGATAAAAGCTCAAATGGCATAGAGCACATTATACACCCATTCAGCTCAAGTCAAGTGAAGTCTCCTTACTATCAAGTCTCTACACAGTTTTTCTATTCCACACTGTACATTACTTACTCCATTGCATTACATTACTACATTACATCCATACACACATAGAAATAGAAAAACCTATTATTGTAGAATTGTTGAAGAAGAAGGTACGTAGGACATATTAGTCTATCTATTTACTCCCACTATATCACTTACTTATCTTTAGTTTGGTTATCTCCCATTATACAACTCAATAGTATAGCTAACAAACTCAACTTAGTGTATTGAGAGTGAGAGCGAGGAGTTTCATACAGGAAACACATTCATTTCCTAGTCACTCAACTTTTTCTTTTATTCTCTCGTCTCGTTCTGGTTTTCCTTTGCTTTCCCTTCCCTTAGACCATAGTCTATAGCCTTTTATTATCCATACAGGATCCTACCAAGGTATTTAAGTCGTCGCTACTTAAGTTGTTAGTAAAAATAAACTATCATCTACATATCTGAACTAGCATCTCTACCTCCACGTACGTATACATACACACGGCTCTTTAGATTAGATACATTCTATTGTATCCTACATAAATATCTACTTCACTCGGGTACTTATTTAATAGCTCCACTAATCGTAAGTAAGCAACTCTATTGTATCTTACGTTTACTATGTATTTGTAATAGAGTGGAAAAGGCCACGACTTATTGTTAGTTGACTTCACTTAAGTATCTCACTTACATTACATTACATTACTTTACGTATTACAGAATACAAACCTACCTCAGCTAAGTAGTATGCTCCCTATGTCTCTCAGAGTGCATAATATTTACTTCCACTCCATAACAAAAGCCCTCTACTATACATACCAAGACTATGCAAGGTACCTCTCCTAAAGTTAGTTTTTCCTTTATCCCTAAAGTAAACACATTAATCCACTGTACAAAATTACACAGGAGATGTCAACTTACTTTATGTACTTATGTATCTTCTAGACTTTTTACAAATATAGCCCTCCTTCGCATTTTTATTGTCAGTATCTCGTAATAGTATATTTAGTGCTTTATTCAGTGTTATAGTACTTATAGCATATAGAATATACTCCAATTTCACAGTCACTTCAGCTTTTTGCATGTATTATATCACAGTTAAGGGATTTATTTAAGGTACTATTGCATACTGTGACTATCACGGTTTCACATTTAAGATACTCTTTCAGATACTACAGAGTTCACAGAGGTTCTATGTGAGTTGACTTATTTGGGTATTTGTCCTCGTCTTATTTTTCTTTTCCACTTTCCTGCATTTACTTCCATAAAAGCAATAAATTACAGCATTTTTCTTGTACGTACTCTAGATTTAGTACTTAGATAGAATAATATGGTAACAATAATAAATAAATTTTCCCTATCCTCATCTCATGCCTTACTTTAAGTAGCATATGCTATCCTATAGTATAGATTCCTTACCATTACCGTGTCGAGAGTGCTTTAATAGTAATATTAGCGGACATAAATGTAAACACTTACTAGAGCAGCCGGGGGAGAAAAATATATCTGCCGCGTGTCAAAAAATCATATTCATCTTCTAACCGACGGGTGGTCTCCGTAGGGTTAAATTCAGTAATAATAATAAACCGTGAATGCTACACTTACCGACTTGCAATACAATACTCCTTATGGCTGTGAGGGTAATAGTAATCGTAATCCAAGCATTTACATCCTTTCCTTCATTTCTTGTTTTATTTGTTCCCATTCATATGCTAATCGCTCACAGGCGGCACGATGAAATAACCATTTTCACGCTTCGTACTCTAAATAAAACACTAAATATACTTTAGTTTTATTACCAGTCGTTTTCTGGTGCTTTAATAGCACAGTTATGACTTCAGTCAATTCTTAGTTTCGCAAATATATAGCACCTGAATATTAAGGTATATATGTTAGCGGTAATGAGGGTAATTAGGCATTACTGGTAATGCCTAGGCAATACCGGTAATGCCTAGGCAATACCGGTAATGCCTAAGAAGTGCACGGCTATACCGCTTTAGCCGCGGCATTACGGGTAATGCCTAGACATTACCGGTAAAGCCTGAACTTCACTCGGCATTACCAGTAATGCTTACCCTTATTGCCGGGTAATCATCTATTTTCTCAAAAATTCACTATAATGCCTGAAATCTAACTCGGCAGTAAGCAAAATGACCGTTTTGAATGTTGAAATGATTTCTTTGAGTACTGAAATTTGTATTTCTGACAATTTGAAATAATTTAATCACATTAGTGGTACATATTAAAAAGTTTTTTAAAAGTTTTTACTGTAATTATACACGCGTTAGATATTTAGACAGAGGTAGGGCATAAGTTGGAACAATAATTATTAAAGCAAGTGCATCGATATTGTCCATTTATACTTCTTTGTCTTGACATTTTTTGATCTAATTGCAGCAAAAAAATTCTTGTCCTGTTCCAATATACGACTTGGTAGACATTACTATCTAGCTTATAATGTATAAGTATCAGTTAAGTACTATTGGGATTCATATTAATGTGGGAATGTAAACCATAACAGTATCTCCACATCATAGCAGGAAAAGTCTTCGGTCTGAAAGAGCAGTACTAGACTGCTTAAAATTTCCTGCTTAAAATTAGAAATTAAACAGAACACACTAAAAAAATTATGGCTGACGTTCTTATAGTAGAAGTGCAGCCTCCATGTTATTTATTGAGCCGACATTTAGAGAACTATCTACAAAGTCTTGGAATAGAAGAGGACAAGGATTCATTTGCTGCCAATTGACCAAAAAATGTCAAGACAAATAGTACAAAAGCCCGAGCATAATATACAGAGTGTAACATACAGATTTTCCTATATTTATAGGAAAATAGACTAAAATAGGAAAATCATTACACCCTGTACAATGCAGTATTTGAGCAATTTATATTCAATTCAGTACTCAAAGAAATCATTTCAACATTCAAAACGGTCATTTTGCTTATTGCCGAGTTAGATTTCAGGCATTATAGTGAATTTTTGAGAAAATAGATGATTACCCGGCAATAAGGGTAAGCATTACTGGTAATGCCGAGTGAAGTTCAGGCTTTACCGGTAATGTCTAGGCATTACCCGTAATGCCGCGGCTAAAGCGGTATAGCCGTGCACTTCTTAGGCATTACCGGTATTGCCTAGGCATTACCAGTAATGCCTAATTACCCTTATTACCGCTAACATATACAAACGTAAACTTTTACACTTTACACCTAATAATGTCCTTTCAATTTCATTTTCACTGAATACGACAAAAATACGAAAGGAAAGCAAAATATTACACCTTTAAGTATCAACACTTGTAAATTAAGATCATACTTATTAAGATACGGGTAATTTATAAGGAAAAGCTAAAATCTAGTCGGTTTATGTAATTATGAAGTAATCTGGAGTAACATAGTCTGATCAGTTGATAAAACAGTTACAGTAGAACTAACGATTTAGGTTTGAGGGCATTATAGGAGGGCGATCAGATTGGAACAGATCATATCAACATCGCATGATGATGACAATTTGTGTCTTCCTCCTTGCCCTCCTAATATTATAATAGATGAATAGAGAAGAATTGTGGTGAGACTATATTTGTGCTGAGTGAGTGTTGATTTAAGTTGATGTGATGATATATCAATCTGCGGCTTATTCAGCGAGTTTCGCTTTGTCATCCTCTTCATGATACATACAAATCCACAAAATCCAATTCACAATTGATTCTTCACTTTACATGAGCTAACGATAAAATAAACAGCGTAGCCAATAAAATACACAAATAGAAATAGACTTGTACAGATAAAGCAAAGTATCTCTCCAATGATGTTATTCAGAAGCATACACATTTATTGCTTCGAGGGGATTTCGTCTATCCGCATTGCCTGTTAGAATTGACGGTTGCATTATACTAGTATTACTACACCAAATGCATAAGTAGCTTCTGAATTGCAGTCAATAAGTAGAAAATTCGAATGTTTTGTTTGTCCATATGTATGAATGAATTGAATGATTGAATCGAGATATATATTTATCCTTTAGTTATGTATCCATCTTTTATAAAGTGTTCACAAATACATTTCAAGTACCTACCTGCAGCTTAAAGGTGCCCACTTAGGGACTATCTATGAAAATACAATATTTCTGAAATATCATTCTATTTGTATAAGCATCCTCTGTCGTACAGATTTATGGTAATTTTAGTATTTGCATCTAAACTCAGATAAATTGAAGATTTTCTTGTCGAGATTGGATTTTTGATTTGGTCAAATAAAGTGCTTAAAAGTTGTGAACCCCCTTGTATTACAACACCATACCTATACACAATGCTTAACATAAGTTTATACAAAGATATAGGGAAAATCTATTAGTAAAAAGACTATTACACTATTTATTTATTTGTTTTCATAACTTTTACATTTTGTATACTGATATTTGAGTGGTTCAATTTGGATATGTGGTATACAATCCTGCACCATACTTTTACAAACAAGAGAAGTGATGTACTCATGCTATAGAAAATATTGTATGGTCTAATATTGCATTGTAAAATAGTTGGTGAAAGCAAAACAGTGAATATTTACTTTTTCCCTGAGGCTTTTCCTGAAATTCAACCATATGAATACATTAGTTGGGCCAAATGCGAGCAAATACAAATCTAAATTCAAATCTGCAACACAAAACAAGGTAAACTGTCTGTCAGCAAATACAGCAGATATGACTTACGATTTTCTGTATACGACTGAAGACAACCAAAGCACACACAGCAAATCAAAGCAAAGTAAACTCTTTTTATTTCGTAGAATCAATCTAGTAGTTTGCCTTTGTTCTACAATTTTACATTTGAATACACTGATATGATCCACCAAATGTACATAAACTGTAGCAAAAGTAAACTTTATTTTCACATGGGTACTCTTTTTCAATTTCTCTTTGCACTCGACATTTTTCTAGTTTCTTTATATATAAATTGCGTTCTACGAGAGTTTAAGCAAAAATGTATTTAATATTCTCATCAAATCATGAGTGGAGGCAGTCCTACAAAGTTAGATTGTATTAGCATTACAGAAACAATTCCATTCAACTGAGCTAACGAGAAATCATTTCTAAAATGCTTATATTAGAAAGTCTGGCCGTGATAGATGATATTTTTCCTCATTAAAAAGTTCTGTAGTGGATTGTAATTTGAAGTGGAAAGAGCTGAGATGTTGTCCATGAAATATCCTAATTGTGAGTCATAAATGGTAACTCCTGGATTACTTTCGTTCACTATTCATTTGTTTCCATTAAGGCAGCTACTATGTGAATTATAAGCTGAAGTTTCACAATATTCTCTCCAAATATAAATTCTCTCTTAATACAATACTGAAAATGAATGTTTGAAACTGTATGCAATGTAAACTCAGATACACTATGGGATGACGTATTTGATGAAGTGGTTTGGTTTCTCTGGACTTTTGAGACGTAGAAAGCAGATGTGAAACACTTGATATTATTTTATGCCCTGGTTTCATAACGTTAAGGTACGTTGGAGATTTAGAATTTGGATATTATTCTGGAGTAGATCTTAAAACCTTGGAGAATCTTCTCTTATTGGTTATCGTCATTAGTCAAGTCAAATCTAGGAAGTATTGTATTAAGCAGTAAGGTAGCTTAGGTAATGATAATATGTAAGGTAAGGGAAAGACAAGATAAAACTAATAGGCATGGACAATTAGGGAAAAGGCTTGCGGGTATGATGGAGAATATGAAAGGAAGTGAAGTGAAGTGAGTCAGTGATAACAAGGAGGCAATTAACAAAAGTAAATAATTCTGGACGACAAGATTTTCTCGAGTGAATGTCTTGCTTAATGAGAAGATATTGTTTTGAGGTAATTATTATGAGTTGATGATGATTATTTAAGTTGCAATATATATTAATAATGTGTACTCGTGAAACGGGATTCCTTTCGTTAAAGATGAGCTTGAGTCTTTGTATTGCATTTGTAATTTAACAAATTGTGCAGAATAAGAACAGTAAATCATAGTGAGCGTAGTGAATTAGAAAACGTTACTTACGTAACATTATGTAGTAAATTGTGTGTACAAGTGTGTCATAGGAGGGTATTACTTTTACACAGAGATATATTAGGTTTCTTTATAATAATCGTATGTTTGCATTGCATTAGAGCACAAAGTAGAGTATGTAATTTATATGTACGTATGCAAGGAGAGAGTAGATGAATAGATGCGTTAGAAAAGGGAGTTGAGAAATGAAAGGAAACCATTAGTCTAGAGGAGAAAACCTTTTATATGGAATGTAATCCACGTAATATATTACAGTCCATTATTTTATCATCATCATCATCATCATGATCATCGTCTCAGCATTTGAGATCATCAATTCGTCATACTGACAAAGATTTAAAGTATTCACTTCAGCGTTTTCCTTTAATATAAACCATAATGTAAACCTAACTTGAAACATTGAATCAAATACTAACATTGTATTGTGCAACGACTAAGGAATACATCAAAACCATATTTCAACTCAACTTTACTCTCTCTCCTTCTCTCCTCTAATATTCAGCTCCTCTTCTTGTATCTCTTTCAATGTTAGTCATTCATAATTCATAAAACTGTTACCGGGGATGAATGGGGTTTCATAATGGAAGAGCAAAACTAATAGATCAGGTTTTACTTTTTATTTCTATTTCCATTCCTTTATGATTATGCTCTACAAGAACATATTTGTAATTGCTGATTTCTATCAATACTTACTTACATATCAAACATACATGTAGAGATTGCAGCATTATATTTTTCAAATAAAGGTTCTAGTACTCTCACTTCTTATATTTAAGCTATTAATGGGGATTCTTCAGTAACTTACTTAGAGTGAAAAGTTTTACTTAAGGGAACTAGAAATTTCTTCAATAAAACAGTTTTTGCCTACTGTGTGTCGTAATATATGGCCCTTCAACTGTCTAGGAACTGTCAGAAAAGTAATTAGAATCAATATCAACTTATGTTAAATGCCAATACAGTAAGGATTCTAAATCACAAATATATTAGCAAACAAATGCTGAACTATTGTTGATTTGTGTGGACCATTTCCAAAGATTAGCAATCCCTGAGCAAATAAAGTACTATATAAATGAATGTTTATGAACTTTTAAGGAAACCAAAGTAGCAGAAAATCTACTTTCTTCGTAAACAGAAATGCTTTTCTGCGTATCTTGCGCTTGCCTACTTTATCCATGATAGGAATTAATAACGTTAGGTATACTACTATACCCTACTTTTAATGGAGATAAAGAAAACTAACATTCTATGTAAATTATTGTCGATAATTTATTTCTCCGTACTATGAAAGTCATTATGTAAATATATAAACATTTCTTCTAATGCGCCAAGCTTGTAGGAAGAAATTGCTTAATAGCATAAAATCAACCTCAGAAAAATGCCAAATATGATGACTTCCCTTTAAAATACATGAATTACAAGTTTATTTATGTTTATATGCATTTTATTCTGGTATTATATCTGTTAAGTCCACCAGAGTACCAGAGACACAAGCGTGACAATATTTATAAACGTTTCAAATAAAACTAATAAACATAAAAGAAAATTGAGTACAATGGGATAATTCCAATGTATATAAAAGCTTTGGTTTATTTTAAAAAAGACAATAAGAAGCCCTAAATTATTGAATATGTACGATGTATGCATTTGTTTTGAATTGTGATTGAGACACGGCACCATGCCGAACGATGAGTTAACCTGCTGCAAGTCTCGAATTTCCTTTCAATAACAATCATTAGAGAACAATAGCGAGTTGATGGAGACCCTTGTCATTTCCTCCCAGATCAATTTTCCTCATTCACCCAACAACTCATTCAATAAAGCTAACTAACAATAAGGACAAACCATCTAAAGCAACCGACCCGAAGTAAGTAACTTAATACACCAGCACTACATACACACTAACCATTAAACCAAACAATAATAAGTACTTTGCAAAACATTGGCATGGCGTGATACGTACTTCTACCAGTAAGTAAGGGTACCAAAGACCAACAAATCAAATGATCCTAGTCTGTACTAATACCTCCTGGTATGTACACTTACTAAACTCACTACGACGTAAATACATATAAACTTCCCGATTTACTACCGGAGGTTAGTGTTAATAGCTTTCCTACGTAGTTACACTTCATTCTGTTTCTATTACAAAAGACTCACTTGCCTGTTCACTGGAATACAATACCCTTACATACAATTGTACATTTAACCAAATGCACTAATACATGCATATGTGAGCGGTATTGTCAAAACAGGCATTTAGTAAAATGTTATGTAATTGCCTAGGAATTTTACTAAATGCCTAAACTAAATGATAAGCATATAAGCTAAATGATTTTGCTTATGACTACTGACTACTTTTTACATATATGCCTCGACTGAACAGAAATAACCGGGCTCTTTTCAGACATTTAGGAAAATGCCTAGGTTTTTATGAAAATGTCTAGGTATTTTAACAAATGCCTGATTTGACGAAGTAATACAAACACATGCAGAGAACGAACAAAACATGATCTATTTCTGTTGTATTATCCTACCACACAAGAATTCAGCTTTTTACACGATCGAATATAATACGATCCACTTCTTGCAAATACAGCACTTCAATTTAAACAGAAATGCATTTATTTTAATTCCCTTCATTAATATCTGTTTAAATGTTTGGAATGTAAAAATAATAGCAAATAAGTAAGAACTAAAACGGTGTGATGTAATTAAGTACATTTATTTTGTACTTTGAATACGTAAAAGAATTCAATAATTAATCGAAATGCTGATACCAAATTATTATTTGTAGCAGAAATGCATAGTAAACCGAATAGAAAAGTTATAATTCACTCCTCGCAGAAAGATATCGCTTATAATACATTTATGTTTTGAATAGGAACCATATTATATTTGGTTAATGGGGAAATCCCTGCGTTCCAAATGGACATAATGCGTTAGCTCCTAATAAAACGTATTAGTAACTTAAATTCGCCAGTCGGGACAGTAATAAGCTTTATAAATTTACTCTGGAGGCTTACACAACATAACAACCCAACTGTTTGCCACAACCAAACCCACTGAACTAAACAAAACCAAAAGGCAAAGCGAGCCAATACCATTATCCTACTAAAAGTGAAAATCAGACGATATAACGTTATAAGGTCTTGTGTAATTCTCATATACAATATTAATGATCTTAAAATAAATTACGTTATACTCTACGCTGGAGTATAACTGAATGCCAACTCTAGTATGAGTTCGTTCCAAGAAGAAGTCCAACTGACTTTGTGTTATGTATCTTAGTGGTAATATAGCATAACTGTGTTTAAATAATACATACGCGTTTATAATAAGTAGAATGGTACTTAATAATAGGATACTAAATACTAAATAAATAGATTTTCTTGTTGGTAATTCGTGTATAGTTTGAGGATTCTGTTTGAGTCCATACATATACAATGATAAATGTAACTAAGCAGACGAGGTTGAGCAATTTTGGAGTGAGTGCCAAGTAAAGCCGAAGAATTTCATGTTATTAGAGTATAAGCCATTAAAAGTGAGTATAGTCTAACTAATCGTGTGGGCCAAGCGAGGAACGGACAGGCAGGATGAAGACAGGATACTATAATATAAAATAAAGCTCTTCTTACTGAGAACACGGAAGTCAGAAAAACGGTGATAGTGTGGATCCGAATTCAGTTCTGTTTGGATTCACAGTCCTATTTAATACACTAACTACCACTCTATTGAGTGCATTGTGTTATTATGTGTATCCTATTTAATGCAGTTTAATAGAATAGAAGTTAGAACGTGGCTCTTACAGCATACACATTAAAAGTGAGGATAGAAAGTGTAGTTTGGCGTTGGTTACTTTCGTTCGGTTATACATGGTCCATTTAGCCCCGAAAAGAGTGCTAGTATAAATCTTTGTGTTCATAGTGGCTAACTTCCGATCGATCTCATCTCATCTGCTCTCTTGTTACCATTACACTGTGTTGGTGTTAGTGTTAGTCTATTTAATGTGCCTACTGCCTCCATATTTATTGTTATTCTTCTATTACATAGATACAGGCAGTTTAACAAAGTCAAATCCTACATTACACACATACATGTTACTTTTACTATCCTTCCTTTTCACTCTTCCTCTCTTTCTTTTGTTTATCCGTAAAAGTCTCTTATCTTTCCCCATTCCTATTAAACAAGACTCCTTCCTAGATAGAGTCCTAGCACAATAGTAGAATGAGGAATCATAACATAACATTATACATGTATTACTTAACTTTGGGTTTTCTCTGTATAGTTGGGAGAGTCTTATTATGCTTTCACTTACTTTACTTATTGCTTAATCTGAAGTGAGATTATTTCCTTTCCTGTCTATTGTATTATGCTGTCCATAAACATAAACATACACAAGTTTATGTATCTTTGTATATACGAGTAGTATGTCCATAGTAAATGTGTAAGTAAGGAATAAATACACCAGCAGAGCAGAACGGACTGATCTCTATGTAACTTGGTTTGGCTTCGTTTCGTTTGGTTTCTCTCGTATGTATGTTGTGTCCTCTCGTTATATTAAAGTACATAATCCTATTTATTTTCAGAGGAATTTCCACGATGAAAGAAGAGGAAAATTTATTCCCTAAAGAGTTTCCTTGATGATCTCAGTTTTTTGGGGTTTGGTTTATAGCTTTGGCTTCTTTCTCTTCTCTCTGCCTCACTCTCTTGTTTTTATATACTGTCAATGAGTCTGTAATGGGGCTCAGCTCCAATCTAATGTTCATGTTGATACGGATTGCAGCACTTCCACTTTCATCCATTCCTACTACTGTAATATAGTGCAAATTATCTCCTATAACTGTTTAGCCACTAGTGCACAGAGCCTACTCATTATATAACACAGAACAAGTCAAGCCAATCCACACCACAATACTAATGCAGACGAAACACAATAGCAAACATCTCACTCGTCTCTTTCCATCCGCCGCACGCTAAAACCAACCCAAGCCAAACGCTTTTACTTTTTTCCGGGAGCAAACCTACCATTATAGTCTATACCATTTCCTACACTTATACTTTAGTGCATTAGTCTACAAACTATACAAGTATAATGTATAATGGAATATTATGTGCAATGAAAAGATGAGATAATGCTATTAGGGAGACGGAGAGACGTCTGATGAGACGTTAGTTGACGACCATGTCAAAATTCGTTAGGTTAACCACTTCAAATATTTATTAGCTTTATATTAGTGTCTTGTTGTGATACATTGCAACTTCATAACTAATATACTTTTCTCTCTATCTCTACTTATTATTCAATTAAATAGTAAACGCTACTACTCTATCCTCAAAATATTCGCAAGAATTCCGAAAAGGAAACATTCTAATTTATTAAATGTAATCAAACCCCTAATGTTCAAACTAAGCCTTCATTTATTTGAGTAGTTCATGTAAGCAATATTATTCTTATTTTAAGCAAAACCTTGTAAAATGAAAATCTACATTAACGAATGTTAATGAGAGATTATTGCTGAAGAATCTGAAGCAAGAGAACCTAAAACAAACAAATAAAAGGAAAAAACCGGTTTATTGTATTTTAAAGTAAAGGTGTTACAATAATTTAAGATTTTGGATAATAAATTATGTAGTTGAAAGGGTTTGGCTAGGCTAAGTAGTTATACCTTAGTAAATATATAAGTGTAATGATGATTTGATGGTTATAAATAATTGAATTTAATTGGTGAAAATATTTGTCGTATTCGGGATGAGGATGGGTATAATATTCATATAGAACTGTAGCAATTGTTGAATTAACCATATTAAGATTAGAGGATATAAATGAGATGGTTAATTGAAAAGAAAGGGAATAAGAGGAGTAAATGAGGAAACAATCCGTCTGCATTCTGTCCGATGAATTAAGAGAATACAAGAACACCAGATTGACATGACAGAACGAGCCTTGATTGAATTTAAATCCTACTTCCTCTAATTGGCTGTGTATATTCGTTTTCACACTCCATTCTGTTAACAATACTGGAATACAAAGGACGAAAACTGAGGGTATCTAATATACCTAAACTAAACACAATATTACTACTAATATAAACCAGTAAATTTTTCAGTGTTATATTTATTAGTTAGTAGTGTAGTCGTGGTTGTGCTGGTTGTTCCCCATTTTATAAATGCATTAAGTGGGCCTGCCCTAGGCAGGCAAGGCACTCATTTAACTACAACGTGCAACACAATATCGTCATTGCGTCGATTACACAGTACCTAATATAGTAATAAGCATCTATTGCCCTAATGGAGTAAATGTAGTGAAACATGTATAATTTATAGTGTGCCTTACTCTATAAAATATGATACTTCTAAAGAACGTATGCACTCATTTTCCTAATTCACTTAAATATAAGAAACGAGTAGAGTACGGTAACAAGGACTACAAAATTACTATAAAATGATCCCACAGTACCTTTCCCATACTACAATATCACCACTAAATTATGATAATCAGATTCCAAGATGCTTGAGGGCTCTTTCTTATGTCTGTATTATATAATTTACTTCACTCCTTTCTCTTCATCCTATCAACCAATTTATTCAGAATATTAATCTAATTCAAAACATATACTTGTAAATAACCGTACTACAGAATTTGTGACAAAGACAACTACGTGCTGCCAGCGTAATTCTTGTTGTAGCTATCATGTATTTTGTCCCATTATTAAACAGTGTATGCTATGTATTGTTGACTGTCAAAGATAACTGATCAAATAGTTTCCCTGTGAGTAATATTCTTTGATGAACACATACCAAATGTACATTTTAATTCATACCTATGAGGATGTCGGCATGTTCATTTATTTACCATTAGCAGATACGTAATAATTACTAATAATACGTAAATAATGAACAGATTTGCAAATGAAGATTGAATTTTTCTCTTTTTGAATTATGAGCACGAAAGTATCAAATTCCTTTTGTACCACATATTAATTAGAGATAAATCATAAACGCTATTGTCTGTTACAGAATTTCAGACAATTTTATGGATTGAGAAATGGCAAAATATACAAATTATAAGTTAAATAGATCCTGATGAGGAATAATGTGAACTATTTCCAGTTACAGTAATAATTAGGATCAGATAGCATGAATGGGTAGAAAACGTATTTGCAGATGGTTTATTGAGTAGATGTCAGTGGTAAAGGCAGAGCCGAAGATTCGAGATTCATCTGTGCTCCATAAATAGTAGGGTATAAAATATGCATTTAAGAAGAAGGACCTATTTGTCTGTAGGTATAAGTGAAAAGAAGGTTGGTAAGTAGTGTGATCTGTTTTCTATTCGGTATAGTGAGTGAATAGGCAACCATATGTGTAAGTGAGTGTTACAAACTCTGTAGTAGTGTAGTGTAATAATGGGATAATGGGAATGACAGTGTAATGGGATTTAGAGTAGGTTATGATGGCTTCTAATTGAGTTGCTAAGTTGATTAGTGTTAGCTAGATAGAGAAGGGACTTGGCTGTGTGTATGCATTCCGAGTTGAATTAAGCAAAGAATCAGTTAGTTTAGCTATAGTTATTAGGACTATGGCTAGGAGAGAAGGAACGCAGTAAATACACTAACTGATGCTCTAATGCCTTTAATAGAAAAGGAAGGCAACTCCAACAACACTAACACAACACACATACAACCAACATCACAGAGCGAGTGAACAAATTGGGATCCTCTTGGGATCCTTCTCTGCCTTCTGTAAAGCAGCCGCTACTCAACTCTATTACTGCATTACACTACTCTGCACACCTATATAGTACTAACTAGTTCACCATCCACCATGTCAACTATTTATACGGCACACACAACGCTCAGACTTATTATACTTATAAATACTACAATGTACTACCAACTAATACTACTAGTAAACATACTAGAAGGTATTGGGACAGATACGAATAAGGTAATTTGTAAAACTGAGAGTAAGGCAACCATCCTTTTATAGATCTCTAACAATAAGGTAAGGGAGACTTTGCTCTTTCGTTACGATTAACAATTAGAGGAAACCAAATCCAATGGCAAACATTCCGTGTAAAAATAGGACCTTCTATATACTGATTTACTCAGTATACACTTATATATGGCATAGGACAGAAGTGAATACCGTAAATCTGAAAAAGTCACCAGAACAAAAACTTGAGGGGAAAATCTTATTTAGAATGTATTTCAAGTATTTATAAGAAAAGTCATGCTACAGATGTTAAAAACTGCTTAAAATACAAACACTCCTTAAGAATACTTATTTTATCAGATTTTCTAAATTATTTTTCAACTGCGATATTGGTATAGGTGTTTTTCGTAGCTCATTAAATTTAGGTATTAAGACCTGAAGATTGAATTAATGCCATGTATTTATTACAAAGGTAAGTGCTGTTTGTTTCTGGTGTCCGGCTATTTTACAGTATTTGCGGTATAATTAGGTACTAGTTTGTTAGATGTGGTATACTTTGGGAAAGATGTACTGGAGAGTAGGTACAGCTGCCCAAAAGATATAGAGAGCTAAAGAAGGGAAAAGTAACGAAATAGAATAATATGGAGACACAAAAGGAAAGTTAAAGAAATCATCCGTTCTTGGTATCCTGAGGAGCTGTGGTGTGGTGGGGCATGTACATGCATATCCCAATCACGTCTAAGTTGATTCGACTATTTTCTCTTTATTTGAAGATATCTGTACATTATGTTGTTAGGCATCTGTACAGGAAGGCAGCCTAATATCTATTTTCTGCTTAGGCATGTACTTTCATTACCCTTCATAGGGCAGGCACTACAAATCTAACACATACCTAAATAAGTGTAGACCTCAGACATATATGTAACTAATACAGTTCACAATTTCTACTATAGACGGTTCTTAACTACAATACTACTTGAATTCGAATCCAGTAACTCGTGTTTTTCGTAGTAGAGCAGAAGACAACTAAGGAAACGAGATAGATAAATACTAGTTATAGTTTAGAATTCTATGGAGTTAACTGAAGTTGAGTAGAGGAGAAAGGGCAAATTTGATTAGCCTTTTTTCAGAGTTGCCCGTTTGATTTTCTCTCTCCTTGGCACTTGACACATGATGACTTGACTTGTAACGAGCCTTCCCGAGAGAGTTGCTCTCCGCCTCCCTTCCTCTATTTTTCTCTCTATGTATCTACTACAGTTAGGTTTATAAGCCTAATTGCATTTCACACCGGCAGTGCATTGAATTGTACTTACACTTCTTTACACATACGTACCTAACACAACCTCAATACTCAAAAAATTCCTATTGGGTGTCAGTGTGATGTACACTTATGTCTATTCCACAAAAACGTTTGCCCTTGTATAGTTTCTATATAGCAAACAAAAACAAATAGTAAAACAAGATACAGTACTAGAACAAAACTCTAAAATTGCAAGAGTTCAAAATATTTCCACAAAATAAGGGAGTACTCCCCTCATCAGTAAAGGAAATACTCAGATTATTTGCAATAAGGTAATAAACAGAAGTTACGGTTACACTTTGTTGCACGTAACAATATTAAAGGAGGTAAGGGATTTAAAATGCAAAAATTGTTTAAATAGTTAATGCGTTTCCTGTGGGTGTAGGAAATGCTAGAATGTGATGTAATAGTTGAAGTTTTATTTTTCCTGTGCATAAACTTATTAACGATCTGTACTACGATTACGTAAGCATGATCACTATGAAGATGGGGGTTGCAAGTATTTATGTTGAGGTACATTTATCCATGTATTGTATGTATGCATTTTTTATCGTCTGTTCTTCTCCGGCTGTTTGTGTGTGGAGATATTTATTCCCCTCAGGTTTTTTCCCACTTTCTCTATCACCACGCCCAACAACACGCTCTGTGAACCAATAACACTTAACTCCGTATCCAATAAAAACTATCAGACGGGGCTCATTCCATTAGATCATAATTTCTGAGACAGATAGGACAACACACAAATGGGACATTATAACTATTAGATATTCCACCGGATAGATAAATAGTCGTGTCCAATTGACACATTTAAGCTGTACTTATGAACTTATATGATAAACCCATCCTTTAGCCATGTTAATAAATACACCACCAACTTACACTAAACGACATAAGTACTAATAGGAGTCTGCACTTAAGAAAATTCTATTGCAGAACTACATTAACTTTCCCGAAAAAAAACAATAAACCAAGCAAAAGCAATAAACTTATAATAAACTACGTTCAGTACCTAAACTTGGAGTAGGCAACTTTTTAAATATAAAATGTTCGATACTAACCGATCATTGAATATTTTAACCTTTTCTTAAACTACAGTATTATATTGCATTACATACAGGATGTCTCAGGATAAAGTTTTGCTCTGCAAAGAAGTAAAAAAACATATTAGGTATTGCAAATGTAATTTAAATGTGGCTTTCTGGATCTTAGAAAGTTAATGTTAGTAAACAGGGACAACTAGACGGTACATTATGGCAATTCTAAGGCAAAAGCTAAATCGTCATCACAAATAACTTACCTTTAGATTTCCAGATAAATCGCTAATACATTCTTCTTCTTCTTTAGTTAAGTTAATGCATGTCAGAGTTTTGAACACTTTAAAATGCAAAACACATGTAGGAATATTGTAGGAAAGAGTTCCTAATTTTTAATCAAATTTAATATTTTTTATTGAAACTATTGAAACAGGGAGACTTAGTGTTGAGTGACCAATCGGTTAACTGTCTAAAATGTATAGTAAAAGTTGCTATCCAGTGCAAAACAATGGTTTAAACCTTTTAAACCATTTAAAAGAGGAAAATGGGGTGCATTGAAACGTTTTTCAACTGCATATAAAAATTCTTGAAGTCTTGAAATGTAAAATGTAAAAAAGCTAGAGAAAATTGGACCCTGGAGAAACTCAAAAGTTCGATCTTTTATGACCAAAATAAAGAAGGACTCAAATTTTTATACCAGATCCTTATTCATGCCAGACAATATTGTATATAGCATTCTGAATAACCCTGTAACCTGACACCTGAAGTTGTAGTGCTTATGTACAATAACATAAATGCTTTTTTAAGTTGCGAAGAGGTATTTTATTATTAAAGCTGCATTTCCAATATGTGATTGTGATATAAAGCGCAAGTCTCATGTGTGCTTAACGATTATGCTAAAGATTCTCATCTGTTTAGCTTAACTTCATTTTTTGCCTTTCTTATTTATGATTTGCTTAGAGGTTAATATATGTCGCAGGTGGAGTGAATTCAAGAAAGTCGTTTATATTGCATAATATGAGCCTCTTATCCAATTACCGTAAAGTGGGCCCCTCCGACGACATAAGCACCCTTGTTCTCACATACTTCTTTTAATAATTCAAGCAATTTTATAGGTATTTATGGCTACAGCCGAACAAAACGGTAAACTTTGGCATTTGCATAGCTGAGACATTATTAGAGTGCCGATAATATTACGTCAGATGTATAAATGATGGACATATGCATTAAAATTAGTGAATTTGTACTACTTATTAGATTACATACCACGACGCAATTTTGTAGGTTAAATTAGTAAGTTATTCGTATAACCGTCGTTCCATTATCATAAGTTTCATAAGGTAGGAAAATGATTCACCACATAAAGATTATATTTCATTTGTTGTCATGAATAGCACAATTTAAAATGTTACACAAAACCAAAAAGTAAAGAATGTTCACATTATCCAAATTGTTACATAATTTGCGCAAGAAAATGCTTCCAATTAAGTCTTTCAATTTCAAGAAGACGTACGTTTTATGATGCGTTAAAGAAACTAGGAAGTGTCTATGGATGGCGAAACAAGCACGGAAGAAGAAGGGGAGGACCATCTCGTATTTTTAGGCAGGGAGTCTAATGTACTGAAATGTGCAGTGTGTCTATTATGGTTTGTGGCTGTGTTCCTCCGGCTTCTCCGGTTCTGTTACTACCTGGGGTCTCCTGTAAAATGGCAATTTACTTTGAATTATAAACTGGATTTAATTTACACCCTTAGTCTCACTTAGATGTTACCTTGTTATAGTTTCCACCTGATTCTTCGAAACACAAACCAATATGTAAAAGTAGTAGCGTAATATGTATGGGAATAATGAAGGTTGATGAACAATTCTTTAATTCTATCTGTTCTAGTATTAATGGTAAATATACAATGTACACGTATACACTTACAAATAATCTCCTGTAGTCCTGTTACAAATAATCTTCTAGGACCTTTATTACGGATGAAAGTTGAAGACATGGTGGATATTTTTGGGATATATTTAACGGGTTTGTAAATTAATTTAAAATGCTTAATCAAGATTGACCTAACCTAGCCTAGGACCTAGACTGACTTAAATAGGACCTAGACTGACCTAACCTAACCTAGATTGGCTTCAAAAAATATTAATTTATACTTCCTCCATTTAATATTTTGTGTTCGAACTACTACAGAAAAGCATCAATTTCGGTTATCTTTTAAGTGCCTTGTGTACTATCCATGATCCATGGAAGAGCAATGTGTCTATTTAATATTTTTGTGTCAAATTAGAATTCATTTGTACATTTCCTAGATATGTAGCAGACCAGGATCAATTATTCCTACTCGAATTTTGTTGTCACTCTCATGTTTTATGTGTTTATAGTGTTTAGCTCCCATCTGGAGCTGGGAATGGTGAAACATAGTAATTTGTTATTGTAAAAGAGAATAAAATTAAGTAGTTAAATAAATTAGTCTGTGAACACTTGTATTAATATTTATTAGAAAATAGGTATTTGTAGCTACTACCTCACGCTAATTGAATTTTGCCTTCTAACGCTTTCTGTTTCCTGTGATGCGATGGTGAGTGAGAGAGTCAAGTGGAGAGGACTTAGGGCAGAGCTGAAGTCATTCGTCGGGAAGACTGAATGGTTTTCTTTTCTTATAAATGCTGCTTACTTTGTATCCGGATAGAGAGACATGCTACCTAACGTTACTTACAAAGGTATTATACATCACGTATGCATTATTAAAGTAGGTTATGTAATGTAATTTTATTCCACTTTGCATCAACTATGTATGTACATCGACTTTATTATCAAGGCATGCTGTATCTGTATGCATGCATAAAATAAATGGAAACTAGGTAATGCAATGTACTCTTATACATTCCCATACATTGCTACATTGAATTGTGTCGTAATAATATTGGTAGAAATACCGTATAGATACTATGAATAGGGTAACTGTGTATACCAGAATGTAATATTAGTAAAATAGTTAATAAGCCTAAAGTAGTTACCGAGAAAGCATGAATTGTAAATAGGAAGTAAAAAATGGATATGTAGATTATATGTAATAAATAGTATAGGTATACAAAGAAAGGTATATTTATGTACTGGTATACACTATACAAAGAGTATATTTGTGTAGGCTGGCTTGGCTGGTCTGTAGACAGACAGGGAAAGCAGAAGCAGCGAACATTACATAAAATAACATAACATAATGTAAAGTAACTGTAATTGGATTTTCCTTTTACTTTATCATATATACATAGATAATAGAGCCTTACTCACTCACTCGAGTCTCTATCTGTCCAATTGCCTCAATTTGAATCATTAGGACTTTCCATAACGACTCACAATCTAATTTCATATTTAGTGTGTTCCTCTCTTTCTCTTTCTCTTTATACTCAACTCAACTACCTATACGCCAGCCGCCTGTCTCTCTATTTACCGTGCCTACTCTTTCGGGTTCCGCATTTCTCCGACTTGGCTACAGCCATGCCCCTTATCTGTACGTATCTATTCTTTCTACGAAGATCTACATAACTCGATAGAATCATATAATATCATCATGGAAGGGATGGGTACGATACACTAAATTCAACTAGTAAAGCTCTTTTCCTTCTCCTGTGCAATGCAATGTCATGTAACGTTGATGTAACTGAGTAACTCGTCTCTCGCCTTCACTTGACTCTCTCTCCTCTATTCCCTAACTTCAAAGGACTAACTTTCTACTCTTATCAAATTCGATTTTCACCACGTAAATATTTATGCGGCCAGAGAATGGCCTACCGTGCACTGCCATGTCATACCATAAAAATCATAATATTACAATAATAGATAATCCATTGTGAACTTTTTCTTACAATCTACCAGTACGGGTAGTCCTGTATCTATCTATAGTTTAATCATTCATACTATTATTGCTGATTATATAGCATTAAAAACAGGTAAATGCATATTTAAGACATGATGTGACAAGGGATAACTAAAATTAAAAAGTCGAATGCTGAGTAAGGGTACTTAGCACCTTGCAAGGCCACGGCTTTTGCTTTATGGCTGTCTGATAGATTTATGTAAATGTAATAAACGTAGGTCTTTAAATCTACTAACTTCAAATGGTTTCTCACTTTATTAAATGTCACATACATATGAATGCTATAGATTAAAGTATAGGCTTGAAATACTTTCCAGTAAGGTATACGGTGATATACTGTTATTAAGGCAACAGATACCTATGATGTATTTACCGATTTATTACAAAGCTAATTTTCGTTCTAATTTAGTAATTTCGATTAAAATCTACCGTTTTCAATTTAGAAATTACCACCACGCTAATCAATTTCTAATAATTCCTTCCGAAGATATTCGGTTCGTCAAATATTTGACACAAAATAGCTTTCCTGCTTTTGGGAAGCATTATTTCCCTTATGCCGTTGTGGGCAGTGGGCATTGATAAAAGTTTAATAATTTTTAATAACTTAAACATAAACATGTTAACATAAAAAGTAAATGTATCCAACTCCAACCGTTTCAAAGAAATTAGAAATTAGTGATAAATAGCATACCATAGCCCACACTATAGTACTGATTAGTGGTTAAATTAACAGCTGTACATCCTTCACTGTTAACATTTTAGTCAAAACAATAATCATGAAATGCTGCTTTTTCTTGAATCCATAATATTCAATAATGGACAGCTAAGCTAAGTAATCGCTTGTGAACAATTATGAAGAATTTAAAAGCATTGTGTTGAAGAGACCCTTGAACAGTATTTTAAAAGTACTGTTTGAATGTACAGAAATTACAGAACGGTAAAGAACCAAAAGGGTATAAAGTTTTTAGTGAGAACAGTGAATGTTTCAGTTTCCTGGTTTTCCTGGTGTTAGTGTTTTCAATGCTTTCTGCAACTCCACTGCAACCTACAATCTGAGGTACAAACAAATACCAAGTTCAGTTTATCTTGCCAGTTGGTAATATATTATGATCTGTGTATGCCGCTAAGAATTTCAGTTTGAACTTTGTGTGTGATTTGTGGACCTGTGTTTGCCCTGCCGTATTTTACGTTTTGCCATGAATTTCAGAACATTTAAGTTAAAAAGGCTTACACTGGCCAAAGAATATTGGCAAAGAGGTTTTAGTAATTCTCCTTCTCATAGGTAAGTAGGATCAACAAATATCTGAATATCATATTATTTTTTATATTATTTTTTAATACTGCATTTCCTCCTTTCTATACTCAATTTACTTTAGACAAATTCTTCTTTCGCATTTGATATATGAAGCCCCATTTAAGGAAACAGCTAAATTACCATTTCTAATCACACATGGGCTTTTAGGATCGAAACAGAATTTTAATTCAATTGCTAAAGCTGTGTCAAGGGCGACTAATAGAAAAGTAAGTGATTTCAACAAATATTTTTCTACCTGAAGAAACGCCTACCCAAACTTGTTAATTAGTTTTATTGGTCTTTGACTAATAAGGTGATCATCTTTGATGCAAGAAATCATGGGGATAGTCCACACACAGACGAAACGTCATACGAGATTATGGCCGATGATATTGCGGTGCTGGCAAAACATTTAAAAATTCCGAAATTTTCTTTAATGGGTCATTCCATGGGGGCAAGAACAGCAATGACTTTCGCTTTAAAGAATCCCGATTGTCTTGAAAAACTTGTCGTAGTTGACATGTCACCAGTAAGTAAAGCCATGGACTTGGGGCAAATGAAAGGTTAATATCTCAAAAATTATTTTTAAAGGCATAATTAAATGATTCTTTATTTGAAAAAATCTTCAGATTGTCTAATAATATGGTTATTTTTTGTTAAGGTTTTATTAAGACCCTACTTTCAATAGAATTCGATTCTACCGTTAAACAAATATCGGAGGCAAGAAAATTTGCTGATAATAAGCTCAAAACGGTGACACCTGTAAGTCGTCTTTTCTGTAATTAACTGATAAATGCATTTTAAATGTCACTATGTAATTTATTTTTAAATTTGACTAATGTTCCCAGGATGTTGCACTTCGAGCGTTCCTTTTAACGAATTTATCTCATAAAGATGGTGAATTACATTGGAAACCGAACCTGCCTGTTTTATTGCGGACGTTGAATGAAATTTCAGAGTTTCCTGAGGAACTTTTAGCCAAAGAGTTTTCTCCGCCGACATTGTTCATAAAAGGAGAATTGTCTCCGTACATTGCAAAATCTGACTTTCCACTAATTTGCAAAACTTTCACAAACTCTACATTGACTGTTATAAATGGTTCTGGTCATTGGCCTCATGCTGATAATGCTCCCACATTTTTGAAACATGTTATATCATTTTTAAGTTAGAGAATGCAATGTGACCCAAGTTGTAGCTTGTGGAATTACAGCTTTTAGGGTTACTCGAGTGTAAGGTAACTTCCCAGGCTTTTTGAAATATAACTTCGGGTTTTTTAAGGTGGAGACAGTTCTGAGGAATTTTTCCCCACCAGTTATTAAATTTGGAGACTTAGGCAAGTGTCTCCACTCTGAAAAAAAATTGTATTTGAAAAACGCTGGGAAGGGCTTACCTTACACCCCACCAGCCACCCTGGAAACTATAATTCCACGTGCCTTGAATGTGAAATGTTACCTACATTGAGACTAGTCCTTGTTTCCGAACATTTAGTTATAATTTTTTCCTTTTCAAACCTGCTGAACCACAGGAGATTTCGAACTCCTTTATATCCAACGTGGGATATCAAAGATAGAGTAAGATATTACAGAAAGATCTATTAATGCTTTCATTTTAAATGGAGAAATTCTTAATGAGATTCAGCCTTAACTCATTTAGAAATAATAACATAATAAATATATTTTATTAGTAGTAAAGCTGAAATTATTATTTTGTTTTACTATGCCAGATTAGTCGCAAACAAACTTGTACTCATTAAGTCATTAAGATGCAATAAATTACCATAAATATAAAACTTTTACTGTTCACTAAAATAAGATATTTTTATGATAAATTAGATAAGTATTCATTTAGTAGTATATACATGCAGTAACATTTAGTATTCATTTCACCATGCCGTCACTTTTATAACCCAGGCGCTTAATATCTTATAACCTTAATTATTGGAGAACTTAGAGGATCACGAAAAATTTACAGGTTTACAATTAACTCTTGTCAGATGAAACAGAGAATTGAATGCTGCAATGCAGGATGGAAATGGAGGTTGGGAAAATCGAACAGTTCGCACTGAAAACACTTGGACGGACATAATTATCCTGTTTTCCCATAACCTTCGGGTTTTGATGTTGTATTAAAGACTCCAAGTGGACAGTTGCAAAGAATTGCTGTTCACCATCCACCATAGACAATGCACATTGGAAAAGAATGTAAAATATATTTTACTTATGATTTTAATGAATGCCTTAATTGAAAACGTTCAACTTATATGAAACAAAACAAAGAAATGTAGAATAAAATGACGATTTTTCTTAACCTTACGAAATTCCTGCAACTACTCTTGACTATTTTGTTTCGTGAGCTACTCATAATTTTCAAATAAAAATATTTAGTACAAAATTGAATACGGTAGTAAAGACGGTAAAATGTATATTTGTAAAGGTACGGTAACTCAAAAATTGTAAACCCTTGCATTTATTGAATTACCTATGCTATATATAATTAGGTTGTTTCGAAAAACTTCAATTAACACGATAATCAATTTCGTTTTATTTCCATCAACTCAATTTCTATTCTACTTCATAAAAACAAATATTAGCATTAAAATTGGTAGTAAAAGTCCAGTCAATTTATGGGTTCACGTATACATTATATAATTATCAAAAATATTTGTACGAATCATGAGGTATTATTTTTACGTATACTATTGTAGTAAATCTCTATAGCTGAATTTTGCTTTGGTCCAAGCAAAACATGTGAACGACAGTTACGCATATGGTCTACTGCCTCTTGAGGAGTCCAATTATTTTTCTACAAAGCAATATTAACAAACATTAACATAAAGTTATTCTTAAATAAAATTGCAATAGTCTTTCTTGTACTAATTGTTATTAAGCGGCCAGTATTAGAATTTTGAGCACTAAAGCGTACCTCCATTAAATGACAAGCGACCAATGTAGCACTTCTGGTACGTCCAGCTTTGCAGTGAACATACACTGTTTCGTCATCTTTGAATTGTTTTATAAACTCAACCCCTTGTTTTAACTTTTCCTGGCAGGGAGCTTCAAAAATATCTCTTGTAGGCAACTGCAGAAAAGCTATCCCTTGATCTGCCCAACCCTAAACAGATTAAAGAGAGTTTATACACATAAGCAATAAAAATAATAAGTACATGAATTCTTTCATCCAATATTTATTGCCCAAAATTACATATTTATTTTAAATTGCAAAATAAATTACTGCTATAAATAAAAATTGTTAATTTTGCTTACTTGTTTTCCATGAGAGAACATCCATAGCTCGTAGTCCTCATTCATTGATATAATTCCTTTGACATTTTCTCCTCTTAAAACATCAACCATACTTCTAAACGGTAATGCGCCCAAAATGATATTTCGATCGATTCTGTTGTACCACTTTCGAGTTGACAATCTAGCCATTAAAACATTGTAGAGAAGCGTTGGATAGAATGACGCTCTGGCAAACATTTTGATAGCAAATATTTTCCCGGGACTTGGATTGTCAACAGCTGCAAAAACACATGAGATAACGATTATATTATGATCACATAAAGTTTCACGAATTTCATGCAATATAGAAGCAACGTATGATTCACTTAAAAACATCCTGCATTGACCAACCACGACTTTAAGACGATCACTTAAATTATATGACTTACCCAAGTTAAAAGTGTTACTCATTATATTAACCAGAGTAGTCTCTACACCTACACCCGACATTTCAACTTGTCAAAAATTTTGTTGGTAATTTAACTTCAATTCAAATTAACCCCAGAAAATGAGTACCCAAACACAACTCCTCTTGTATTGTAGCGTGGTGACTGTTGCAGTCGTACATATATAAATACTTATGCAACTAAAGTCTTAGTCTATGAAATCATTAAAGAACAAAATTGTTCTACTACGTCTATGGAAGACCTTCACTTTATGTACACATTTAACGTTGACAGACGGTGTGAAAAGCAAATTCAAATGTATGTACATCCACTACATGCGTATGTAAGTAAAATGATGTAAGCACTATTACCATTAATATGACTAATGCAAGTCAAGTGCAATCCCACCTACGTAAAAATACTGTGAGAAACAACATCCCACGAAGTGAATAAGCAAAGGCGTATGAAATCGTTTAAGGCTTAGCGTAGATAAGTTATATTATAGCTTTCAAATTAGTCTTTATCGCTCGACTATCTTACTTATAGCGATGAACACATGTACTTTAATAGATAATCCTACTTCAAAGGTAAACTGCAATTTTCCTGGAAAATCTCCGTTTGTAGTTCACATACTGGACAGGGGTAACAGAATAATACACCTTATATATTTTGGATAATTTAATTGTGCTTTCTATAACATTATCTATAAAGTGTACAAACTAATAGTGTTTAGTGCTGTACTGTAGTATAGGTAATCATTCTAAATTACAAAATTTTTAAAACAACCTTATTACGACCATCTTTTTCACTTTTTTCCACTCACATGCACATAAGTAAATGTTTTAATGTAGTTGACTTCGCTTTCACCAATCCAGGAAAAATATTGTACGAGAAATAGAATATTATTTTTATTATACTCAGCTATTAACTAGCAACTAACTTGACTTAAAAGTTAATGTGATGATATTTTCATTAAACGAAAAATGACACTGAATACACATCTACAAACTACGCACTCAACTTTAACAGATTTTAAATATCTTTATAAATAACAAAACTAAGCTAAACTAACAAAGTTTACGTTGTAAATACCTGAACTCATGATGGTATGACTTGACAAGAGTGTTGTACTGTACGAAACAAACGGGATGTTCAGAAGCAGTCAGTGACGTAAGATATAAGAACCGTTATTCCCAAAAGTTGAATCAGCGAATAGGTGTTATTATATAAGTTTACAAATATGCAGGCACAGTAAAGGTTTGACTGCTTGCGAGAAGGTAACTAGTACTAAGTTTCTCAATGGTAATCTGCAGTGCTTTGTTTGTGATCCACACAGGAAGACAATAATTAGGTCAAACTTAAATCTTTGTGTATCTTCCGATGTGCCACACCATGTACCAAGTTCATCCAATCATCATACTACTTTACATAACTTTGTCTCAATCGGATGACTTACGGTTTATCTACGCTGCTCTGCAAACAATTTGAAAAAGATAACATAAAGCATTAGTATTTAGTATAACATTAGTATTCCTTATTACTTGCATTTGCACTCCTAATTAAAATGAAAATATTCCTAGTTAAAGGATCTACTTAAAGGTTCAAAAATTGATGGATCATACAAATTCCTGCTTTGTAATTCTCTTGTGAGTTACATAAATGCTTTTATTTGCTACATTAAATCTTTTTTAACAATCCCCTTATAAATAATAAATAATAAAAAGTAAGACAAAAGAAAGAAATGTTTTATAGTGAATTGATAACATTAACGTTAAACATACATAGGTACTCGAACTCATATTAATATCAAACGTATACTACTCGTTTAATAAGACTTGATGACCTTCTTGAAGGATTTCTCTCTTTCTTCTCTGAATGACATTACAATATCTAAATTGCAAGCGCCTAACACAGTGATTATTTTTTACTCCCTATTAGTTAAAATATTACCAGCTAACTCCCCTAGGAATCAGCATGAAATGGAAACTTAGAATTTAAATATATTTGTACCTGTATTGTAAAAACACACGAAGTCTTCCTCCGGACTATTCCATTCCGAGTTCACACGACAAAGTAAATTAGGAACATACGCAATTAATAATTGTGATATACGTGATGTAATGCCAAATGCCAACCAAGTAAGTCAAGTAATCCTCCAAACTACAAATGCTTTTCCCATTCTTATCTAAATTACTTTGCAACAGATACTTACATACGCAGAACTAGAGTAGTTTAAATTAATATGGTTTAAGTATTTAAAGGATTACAAAATAATATTATTATGTACAGCAGGATCAGCAGAATATATTTCATTTAGTTTTTGTATTGCCTGGACATGTAGCAAGGTTAGCTGCAATTTTGATATTCAAACGTTCATTATTTTCTCACACTGCTCCAGCTTTTGACGCAGACATAATGAACAAATGAATAGTACAACGTACAACAAAGTATAATTATATTTTCACTTTTACAACATTTTGAAAGACAAACGTTATTATCGGAAATCGGAATGCATTGTTGCTTTAAAACATGCAAGTGGAAAATTAGTGTCTGAAACAAGAATGCAGAGTGAACAATAGCATTGCGCAAAATATAGCAAGTAAATAATTTTTAATCCACTATTTACATGACTAAATATCCTTGCTATATGTATTAGTCAGTTCCAAAAAACAAGTTTAACAACAGCTGTTAAGTAGATGTATAGTTTGTTGATCCATTAAGTTAAATGAACAGTATAATTATTTGATTCCGTATAACAATATTGTGCAGTAGTTTTGCTTTCTCTTTTAAGCAGATTATATTATTCTATACCACAAACAGATTGATTAGATTGAAAATTGATATTAGATGATTCTAAGATCATGGAAGCCATGTAGTAATCAATAAATTGGAATTTAGGATTCAAAATTAAGATGCAAAATGAAATGTGCATGTAAATTTTATTAGAAACCAAATTCTTACAAATAAACCTTCATAATTGTTGCAGGGTGATCATAAAAATTTTCCATTAGACAGTCAACTGTAGTAAATGAAATGCGACTCAGCTCAGATGAGTTTAATTGCTATTATTCGGATCTGGTTGTTGTAGAACGGGTATTCAAAATGGCAAAGGGAAGAACGCCGACAGCAGACAGGAAGTTCGCCGACACACCCCTAAAACTCAACCAAATGACCCAATGACTCCATGACATGACCAAACACGTGACCCTGAACAATTTTGTCCATTGCCGACAGTACCGGAAACCACAGGAAGTGGGACAAATGCCCGCCGACAGTAGTAAACACACGGCCGACAGTAGCAAACCCACGGCCGACAGTAGCAAACCCACGGCCTACAGTACCATTACATCTGCCGACAATGTTTTCCATGCATTAGAATAGCCCACAACTTAGATACAGCACTGCTAATAGCACAGACAGTACTTCTAATAACCAAAAAAGTACTTCCAGTAACCCAGACAGTACTTCAACTAGCCCAGACAGCACTTCTAATAGCACAGACAGGGATGCGAACAGCGCCGACAATGGTGCGAACGGCACAGATAGTGGTGCGAACAGCGCAGACAGTGGTGCGAACAGCGCAGACAGTGGTGCGAACAGCGCAGACAGTGGTACGAACAGCGCAGACAGTGGTGCGAACAGCGCAGACAGTGGTGCGAACAGCGCTTACAGTGGTGCGAACAGCGCAGACAGTGGTGCAAACAGCGCAGACAGTGGTGCGAACAGCGCAGACAGTGGTGCGAACAGCGCAGACAGTGGTGCGAACAGCGCAGACAGTGGTGCGAACAGCGCAGACAGTGGTGCGAACAGCGCAGACAGTGGTGCGAACAGCGCAGACAGTGGTGCGAACAGCGCAGACAGTGGTGCGAACAGCGCAGACAGTGGTGCGAACAGCGCAGACAGTGGTGCGAACAGCGCAGACAGTGGTGCAAACAGCGCAGGCAGTGGTGCGAACAGCGCAGACAGTGGTGCGAACAGCGCAGACAGTGGTGCGAACAGCGCAGACAGTGGTGCGAACAGCGCAGACAGTGGTGCGAACAGCGCAGACAGTGGTGCGAACAGCGCAGACAGTGGTGCGAACAGCGTAAACACTTGTGCAAACATCGCACACTTTTAGTGCGAATAGCGCCGATAGTAGCAGGACCATCGCAAACACTTGGGCGAATGGTGAAGATAAATGCATTGCCGACAGTAGGAAATACATTGCCGACAGTAGTACAATACCCAGCCAACAGTACTTTGGAGGATGTAATTTAATGCGAAGCAGAAATACACTAATACTCACAGCACAGAAAGTCGTTCAGCAGCGCAGACAGTGGAGGGAATATCGCTGGAATACTAATAAAATTAAGGCATACAGTAGTAATTACATTGGCGACAGTAGGATAATACCCGCCGACAGTACTTTTGAGGATGTATTATAATGCAAGGCTTAAATACACTTATGCTCACAGCGCAGACAATGGTTTGACATCACAGACAATGGTTTGACAGCGCAGACAATGGTTTGACAACGCAGACATTGGTTTGACAACGCAGGCAATGGTTTGGCAGCGCAAGACAATGGTTTGACAGCGCAGACAATCGTTTGAAAGCGCGGACAGTTGAGTGAAAAGCGCAGGCAGTGAGGGGAATAGCCTTTGCAGTAATAAAAGTACTGCAGACAATGTAAATACACAACCGACAGTAGTAAGGACACGGCCGACAGTAATAAATACACAACCGACAGTAGTAAACACACGGCCGACAGTAGTAAATACACGGCCGACAGTAGTAAACACACGGCCGACAGTAGTAAATCACGGCCGACAGTATTAAACACAAGGCCGAGAGTAATATAGTACCAGTCGGCAGTACATTCCAAGCATTAGTATAACCCGCAACTCAGATACATTACTTTCGAACATATACATTTTTCGAACATGCAGTATGCGCTGTTACCAGTACAGTCTGCGCTGTACCGACTACTGCCTGCGCTGTTCCCAATACAGTCTGCGCTGTTTCGATTACTGTCTGCGCTGTTCCTATTACTATCTGCGCTATTCGCCAAGTGTCTGCAATGTTTCCACTACTATCGAGGCTATTCGCCAAGTGACTGCAATGTTTCCACTACTATCGAGGCTATTCGCCAAGTGTCTGCAATGTTCCGACTACTGTCTGCGCTGTTAGCACAAGTGTCTGCGATGTTCCGACTACTGTCAGCGCTGTCTGTGGTAATGTATCTGAGTTGTGGGTTATACTAATGCTTGGAAAGCACTGTCGGCTATGACTATATTACTTTCGGTCGTGTGTTTACTACTGTCGGCCGTGGGTTTACAACTGTCGGCCGTGTGTTTACAACTGTCGGCCATGTATTTACTACTGTCTGCGGTACTTTTATTAATGCAAGCGCTAATTCCTCTCACGGTGTGCACTATTTACCCAACTGTGCGCGCTGTCAAACCATTGTCTGCGCTGTGAGCATTAGTGTATGTAAGTTTTGCATTATAATGCATCCTCAAAAATACTGTCGGCGGGTACTATCCTACTGTCGGCAATGTATTTACCACTGTCTGCCGTAGTTTTATTACTGCCAGCGCTATGCTCTCCACTGTGTGCGCTGTTTGCCCAACTGCAAGCGCTGTCAAACCTCTGTCTGCGCTGTTGGCGCCTTTGTCTACCCTCTTCGCACAAGTGTCTAGGCTGTTTGCGCTAGTGTTTTGGCTGTTCGCACAAGTGTCTACGCTTTTCGCATAACTGTCTGCGCTGTTAGCACAAGTGTCTCCGCTGTTCCGACTACTGTCAGCGCTGTCTGTGGTAATGTATCTGAGTTGTGGGTTATACTAATGCTTGGAAAGCACTGTCGGCTGGGACTATATTACTATCGGTCGTGTGTTTACTACTGTCGGCCGTGTGTTTACAACTGTCGGCCGTGTGTTTACTACTGTCGGCCGTGTGTTTACAACTGTCGGCCGTGTGTTTACCACTGTCGGCCGTGTGTTTACAACTTTCGGCCGTGTGTTTACTACTGTCGGCCGTGTATGTACCACTGTCGGTTGTGTATTTACTACTGTCTGCCGTACGTTTATTACTGTAAGCGCTATTCCCTTCAATGTCTGCGCTTTTTCCACAACTGTCAGCTCTGTGAAACCATTGTCTGCGCTGTGGGTAGTAGTGTAATTTAAACTTGGCATTATAATACATCCTCAAAAGTACTGTCGGCCGGTAGTATCTTACTGTCGTCAATGTATTTATTACTGTCTGCGGCAGATTATTTCCTGTGTGCGCTGGTCCTTCTTCTGTTTCAGCCGTTCCCAGTTGAGTTTACGCTGTTCTCACTACTGTCTGCGCTGTTCTCACTACTGTCTGCGCTGTTCTCACTACTGTCTGCGCTGTTCTCACTACTGTCTGCGCTATTTGCACAAGTGTGTGAGATGTTCGCACAAGTGAGTGCGATGTTCACAGCACTGTTTACCCAACTGCCAGCGCTGTCAAACCTCTGTCTGCGCTGTGAGTATTAGTTTCTTTAAGCTTTGATTTATAATGCATCCTCAAAAGTACTGTCGGCTGGGTATTACAATTACACTACTGTCGGCAATGCTATTACTACTGTCGGCAATGTATTTACTACTGTCGGCAATGTGTTTACTACTGTTGGCAATGTATTTACTACTGTCTGCGGAAGATTATTTACTATGTACGCTGTTACCACTACTGTCTCCGCCGTTCCCAATACAGTTTGCGCTGTTCTCCCTACCGTCTGCGCTGTTCCCACTAACTGCTTGCGAGAAGGTAACTAGTACTAAGTTTCTCAATGGTAATCTGCAGTGCTTTGTTTGTGATCCACACAGGAAGACAATAATTAGGTCAAACTTAAATCTTTGTGTATCTTCCGATGTGCCACACCATGTACCAAGTTCATCCAATCATCATACTACTTTACATAACTTTGTCTCAATCGGATGACTTACGGTTTATCTACGCTGCTCTGCAAACAATTTGAAAAAGATAACATAAAGCATTAGTATTTAGTATAACATTAGTATTCCTTATTACTTGCATTTGCACTCCTAATTAAAACGAAAATATTCCTAGTTAAAGGATCTACTTAAAGGTTCAAAAATTGATGGATCATACAAATTCCTGCTTTGTAATTCTCTTGTGAGTTACATAAATGCTTTTATTTGCTACATTAAATCTTTTTTAACAATCCCCTTATAAATAATAAATAATAAAAAGTAAGACAAAAGAAAGAAATGTTTTATAGTGAATTGATAACATTAACGTTAAACATACATAGGTACTCGAACTCATATTAATATCAAACGTATACTACTCGTTTAATAAGACTTGATGACCTTCTTGAAGGATTTCTCTCTTTCTTCTCTGAATGACATTACAATATCTAAATTGCAAGCGCCTAACACAGTGATTATTTTTTACTCCCTATTAGTTAAAATATTACCAGCTAACTCCCCTAGGAATCAGCATGAAATGGAAACTTAGAATTTAAATATATTTGTACCTGTATTGTAAAAACACACGAAGTCTTCCTCCGGACTATTCCATCCCGAGTTCACACGACAAAGTAAATTAGGAACATACGCAATTAATAATTGTGATATACGTGATGTAATGCCAAATGCCAACCAAGTAAGTCAAGTAATCCTCCAAACTACAAATGCTTTTCCCATTCTTATCTAAATTACTTTGCAACAGATACTTACATACGCAGAACTAGAGTAGTTTAAATATGGTTTAAGTATTTAAAGGATTACAAAATAATATTATTATGTACAGCAGGATCAGCAGAATATATTTCATTTAGTTTTTGTATTGCCTGGACATGTAGCAAGGTTAGCTGCAATTTTGATATTCAAACGTTCAATATTTTCTCACACTGCTCCAGCTTTTGACGCAGACATAATGAACAAATGAATAGTACAACAAAGTATAATTATATTTTCACTTTTACAACATTTTGAAAGACAAACGTTATTATCGGAAATCGGAATGCATTGTTGCTTTAAAACATGCAAGTGGAAAATTAGTGTCTGAAACAAGAATGCAGAGTGAACAATAGCATTGCGCAAAATATAACAAGTAAATAATTTTTAATCCACTATTTACATGACTAAATATCCTTGCTATATTATGTATTAGTCAGTTCCAAAAAACAAGTTTAACAACAGCTGTTAAGTAGATGTATAGTTGATCCATTAAGTTAAATGAACAGTATAATTATTTGATTCTGTATAACAATATTATGCAGTAGTTTTGCTTTCTCTTTTAAGCAGATTATATTATTCTATACCACAAACAGATTGATTAGATTGAAAATTGATATTAGATGATTCTAAGATCATGGAAGCCATGTAGTAATCAAGAAATTGGAATTTAGGATTCAAAATTAAGATGCAAAATGAAATGTGCATGTAAATTTTATTAGAAACCAAATTCTTACAAATAAACCTTCATAATTGTTGCAGGGTGATCATAAAAATTTTCCATTAGACAGTCAACTGTAGTAAATGAAATGCGACTCAGCTCAGATGAGTTTAATTGCTATTATTCGGATCTGGTTGTTGTAGAACGGGTATTTAAAATGAACTAGAAATATCTGATAGGGTCACTCTCTTGCTTTGGTCCAATGACATCGCTGACGGTAAGACTTCCTTTAAGGTCTTTGTACAAGCGTACATGGAAAATATATTTGCCTAGTCTTGTTCTGATAAAATAATTAATTCCAGCCACAACTTGAGTTTTATATTGCAGAGCTACAGGAGTTTCGCTGTCGAAAGTATTTGATGGAGTGTTTGCGTCTCCAGAGCTAGATACAAGAAGAGCAGTGGCTTTAGTCCTAATTTCTGGAGAGACTTGCAAGACGTAACCCTTCACATCTTCTTGGGCTTCCTTTTCATCGTCGGTTATACCCCCAGGCATTTGTTTCTAATAACAAATTTAATTTCAAATATTCAAGTTATATTCCCAAATACGATTTACACCAAAATTGTCAGCAAAATATATTTATAAATTGCCTTCCCTTCATCGAGAACTAAAAATAGAATGAAAGAGTAATTATGTCTATCTAGATGGAAAATGGCACTTTGTTTATACTTATTTTGAATTCATGAAATGTACAGTTCTCCTTCAATTTTTTTAATAATTAAAATCATTGAAAGAAAAACTTACCGCAAAGGCACAAGATAAGATCGCGAACAGGAAGAATAATGTAAACTTTCCCATTACGAAATTGTGAGAAAACTAGCCAAATAAATCCCGGAGGAAACTTAGAATAGTCGGAAGATTTTTCTACCTAAATTGATCGACAATAAAACCAGCTAAAGACTGACGATTTTCTGCGACTGTTACTCAGCTGACCAAAAGTGACAGTGGCAAGCCAACCTCTTGTATCGATGTTAGACTTGTTAGACAATATACAGTAAAAGGCTAATAATGGTAAAGTAGATAGAATATTTAAATGGGCTCTACTGATATACTAGTCGTTCTGCAATTGTAATTACGGTGATTTGTATGTGTATGATGTGATGTATTTATGATCTATGTGTAGTTGGGTAGATAACTTCAAGGGGATCTTTTAGCTTTACAATCTTTACAGAAGTTAACAGGGAGAAGGGGGAGTGGTACACATGTAAGGTAAATAAATAGTAGTTCCCACAGGTGGCTACGAGAATTGAGATAGATACTAAGCAATATGCATATGCGTGTAAGTTAACAAGAGGCAGGGGAAATTTACGTAGAAATATCTATCTTTAGTTCTTTAGTACGCAGTATGATATTCTAATGTTTATGCGGTTTAAGTTAGCTTGTGGCCACAGCACAGATATGGATAAAATTAGCATCTATATTTGGTACGAACTAAAATTTGTTCAATCTGCATTGACATTGCCACTAAATACTAGTGCTCGTTTATGTTGCTTACTATGTTTGCTACTGTAATGGTGTGGAAGGTCTGAAGGTGCTATGTGCTAAAAAGTATTATTATTTATCTTATTTATACTGACTCAAGTAATTTATTGCTTGGAAATGCTTATTCAGTACATGGACAGGGTAGGTAATACTGTGGCGATCAATTGATAAGAATGACAATAACATTAAGACGTTTTTCATGGAAAGCCCTGTATTGTAAAGTGTGGGGTTTAGTGAATTTGGTATTCAATGCTCATCGACCAAGATACCATCCTAGACTTGAATATTAATGTATTAATCATTAGAGTTTTCTCTGTAGGTACTAAAGTCACAGATTGTGCCATACATAATATATTACGTTGACATCATCACCAATTTTAAAATTATGTTTTTTGTTTCCTTCATGTTTTCTGTTTGTCTGTTTTCGTGTACCATTGCAATTACAATATTACAATTACAAATGTAGTAATGGGAGAAATTCATTTCCGATGCAAAGTACAACTACCTAAAGTAGAAGTAGAATGGATAGCGCAGGAATCGCTTGAAGTCTACGCACATATACACTGTATTGTATACCAACTATAAACTATACATTATTTTGAAGGACTGCATCAGCAGATTTAAAATAATAATATTACAATATTTAATATGCTGTTATACATTATACCTTTAAAAATTATTGCTTTAGGATTTAATAGTTTCCGCAGGTATTGGTTTGAATGGTTTGCAATTAAGAGTAGCAAAATGTTTTGCTCAGCAAGAAAAATGAGAAAAAGTAGCGTAATATATTAAAGAACTTTATTTTAATAAAACAGATTACAGTTATCATACAGAGCTAAACAATTATTATTAATTATAATGAACTAATTATCCGCATTAGGGATGGAAGATTTATATGAAGACTAATATAAATGGCTTGATTAATGATACCATGCAAATGCAAAGAGTCATTAAGGAATACATGCCTCTTAATTAATTGTCAAAATGACAATTTGATAAAACTAAATTATTGGATTGACTAAAATTACTACCATTTCTGATTACATAGCCTGCATGTACTATAATTAGTGGTCACTTGTTGTGTATGTAAGTGTATGGACTCTCAGGAAATAATGAGCTGGAATTACAAAGTTAGCCAAGCAATGACAGGGATGTACAAAAGGAAATCTGTTCTGAATTGAGGACAGTAAACTGATCCGGAACGGGCACTTCCATCCATATTATAGAAAAGAAGACTTGCTTTTCGAACGACATTGTAATCTTTTCTGGAGCAGAAAACGTAGTTGTCATCTAGTCCTGTCGTGTGAATACACTTGGAACCAGAAACACACTGAATTGGATAGTAATTTGTGTCCTTGATGGCACAAACAGCTTCCTCAGGGGCAACGCACCCTTTGTATGTAACATTGTCATATTCAAGCCACTTTTTGCCAACGTAATTTGGTCTTTTGTCCTAGAAATTTTCATATAAAAATGTGTAAGTACAAAATGTATGTGTATTATTGTCACTTTTGTAGTTAGGTACCGTAAGACAAAGACATCGATATTCATTCCATTCGTCTTTGCGACATTCAAATAACTGATTTTTTCCTGGACCCCGGCAGGTATCTTGCATGTATTTCACCTTGTCAAAACTCTTCTTGTAAGTTCCGTTCTGTAAATCATTGTAATATTTGACATAGTCAAGCTTTTCGACATAAGCATACTTCTCGGTATCCTTAGAACTCCTCCTAATAAAAATATACCAAAATTATTGATTCGAAAACAGGAGATTCAACGTCCAATCCAACGTGAGCTTTTGATAATTAAGTAAGGTGAACAAATAAACATAAAAGAGAGCAGAGATATTTTTACTAACGAGACACCAGGAATCTGAATTCGTGGGTATAAATTCACGTTACGCTGTAGTACAGCATTGGTTAATGTGAGCAGCCAATGCTTTACTTTTGGACAGTTATATACGTTAGTGCATTTTTTTTTGTCCGTTTTCTCTAATTTAAAAGTAAAATTCTTCGTTAGAATAGTCTCAATGCGAAGAACTTCAAACGGATCGAGAGTAGAAGTTAATGAAGTTATATTATCTGCCCCAGTCTTTATTGAATAAAGGAATTCAATTGTTCGGAAAGTCTTAGTCTTCTCAGCTCCTTCCCTGAACTCTATTATCTCAACGTCATACACTCCAATCTCGCATGGATCATTGTAAGTAAGCCTAACGTGCTTCGCTTTTGATGAACTTTTTGGTTTCTTTGTTGTTGTCTTATTACGTTTTCTGGACGATTTCTTTTGCCCACCCGAGAATTTTCTACCATGACTTAAGGCATCCTCTTCTAAATGTTTTCGTATAATCTCACCCCTTTGTGCATGCAGATCGTGAGAGTTCACTGATTCACTATTCACTCCAAATAGGTAAATTTGGGTCACTACCAGCAAAAATGGTAGGAAAAATGAAATAGAACACCAAATCATTACGAAGGCAAAATTTAGCTACGAAATTTTGTGTTTAGTCCGTTTTGCTACAATTTTAATATATCTTTCTATATGCTTTACTGAACGTGCACTTTACCATACGGATCAACGCATCCGATGTCGCATTCGTGTGGACTTATTCTTAGCGTGAAAGGCGGAGGCTGCAACAAAAATCATTGTTTTCATTTTTTTAACGCATTGGTCAACGATATGCAAATCTTTTCCTGCATTCTTTGTCATCGGATTTGCTAATACTAATACTAAGCAGTTACTACAGTTACTAGTTATGATCGGCGCTCGTGGAACTATAACCGGATTTTATTTTATTTTATTTTTCTATGATTTTATGAAAAAGTTCTACTTGCCTAAATCAATGATAAAAGATATGAGGGGCTGAGTAGTATAAGGGTGTTAGAGAATTGAACAAAATAAAATTATTTGTTTATGCCATTGGAACTACAGTTTGGAAATTTTTGTACCCCGCCTCGGACAAAATTTTAATTAGAAAAATTCTTCCAGTCCTTTCAGTAGGTTGACCCCAAGGAGTGACTACGTTTACTTTGTTGGCATGGAATTCTCTCGGTGTTACCAGGAGGGTCCTAAGATTTCCTTGCAGTCGGTTTTCGCACAAGAAACCTTTTGGGATAGTGCAATTTGTGATTAGTCGAAATCAAGTTGTTTCAACAAATTTTTAGTGGTTTCCGTCTATTACGTTTAGTATGTAAAGTCCACTATAGTCTTTTTCTTAAAAGATTAGACCCTTTCAGTTCTGGGTATCTAATCCAGATTGCAATTTCACAAATCAATGTTGTTTAGACATACAAAAATAATTTTAAAAAACTTTCTAGTATTTGTTACAAATTACAATATTCCTTTTCCACTATAATTAGCTGACGATACTGCGTTACCCCAGTTTTACACTGGTTTATTTGACTTAGAAAGATTTTGGAATATTTATACGTATCATATTGAGCAGGGCTGGAATTCTCAAAAAATCGTATATTACGATCGTTAAACTGTGAAAATCATTGGCTAATTGTTTATTCCTACTAATTTACTTAAAAAATTAGCCAATGATTTTGCAAAATCTAACGATCGTAATTTTACGATGTTTTGACAACTGCAGCTATCATGTATGCAGTTATCATGTATGTTGTCATTGGGATTAAGGGGCATTTTGTCCCTCCTAAATACTTTCAATTTCCTAATCGAAACACTTAGTAGGCCCTCCCTATTAAATGAAGCAAAGAAAAACCGGGGCAACCATTTAAAACTTCTTGATTTCGATTAATGACAAATGCAATATACCAACACCGCGCAACGACTGCATGAAAATCTTAATTTGACCCTCCTGGTAACTTTGAAGAGAATTCCATGTCTACGCCGACAACGTAAACTTAGTCACTCCTTGGGGTCAACCTGCTGAACGGAGAGTCTTGACTAAAGTGACCCTTAGTTACGCAAATTATCAGCCAGTAGTACTAACATGTTATTCAATTTTATATGTCTTTGAAGGGCGAAACTTATTTTTATATTTGTGTAACCAAGGGATTATTTTTTTTCAATTCTCTAACACCCTTATACTACTGAGCCCCTCATATTGTGATTTCAGTGATTCGTGGTTCTATCAATATTCTACATAATCATTTATATTCCCAATATAAACCATAGTATAACGTTATCTATGATGTGAATTGATGTAAAATGAGCTTTCGTCTGATATGAGTTCTTGATTTGTAGTTTAATTTTATAATATTGTTAACCCAAATTTATTCTAAGTATTCTGAGTCTTATGGCTACCAAAGGTGTTTGGCAGAAATCAATAAAATTGATGTTTCTCTCCTGTGATAAGTCTTTGATAAAATTCCATAACCTCGAGTATTGTGTCACTAATAGTCACTACTAAAAGCTTCTGTACATTTGTAGGTTGTAGTACGGGGTCCTCCGAAAAAATACTAGGAGGACTCCTGCTATATAAGTCCTATATAGTATTCTTTTAGCATATGTAAAATGTAAGTATAATGGCTATAAAGTTGCGACTTCTTGCAAATCACTTTTAACAGCGGATATGATGGTCAGGCCAAAAGCCCTACTTATTATTAGCATGCCAAGAGAAGTCTAGTGTCTAGTATATAATAATAATACATTATGGTTTATAATTTTAGGATTATGTTCCCCTAAAATAAGTGATTTTAGGCTTGGAAATATCCTAATTTATTATTTATACAATTTAAAGAGTGATTAGTTTCCAAAAAATAATTGATTTTTTATTCATTTAATTCATCTATTTTATTTTTTTCATTTCTCCTCTTAGTAAAATAAAAATCATGTATCCAAACGTATAGATACTGGACCCTAAAAATACTGCTTGGGTAAATTGTCAAAAGTCAAAACCAATAAGTTTGGTCAAAACCTATTTGTTTCGAACCTAATAATTTAGGTTAGAGACAAATAGAGGTGATGTGATAAGTGAATACCTTATTGATTGACACTAAAGATAAAATATCTCAATGATAAGAGAAACGATTTCTATAGTTCTTGGCTAAGTGGCTATTAACACACTATCAAATTGTAATATCAATACCTTACCTTCACGGTATACTGTACCTGATAAAATAGGAAAAGTACACTACCTACACTACAAAAATAAATTGGTGATAAACGATGAATTAATAAACAAGTCATTGTAATATATATGTTGATTTGCATATAAAGTATATTACGAATTCTTTTGAAATCTAAATGTATAAAAAGAAGCAATTAGGTTGAAGAAGCATAAATTTGTGCATTGAATAATACCTTATAGGTTATAGTTGATGGATTTTATATGGATGTCCTAAACATGTATAGGTACAAAGTATTATTATCAAGTTTTCAGGAGGTTTATGGTACACTTTATGCTACCACAATATTATACGGACACGGGCATCGTGTTGAAATCGATAATGATTACTGATTACACTTTAAATTCCTTAACAATTAATGAATACCAATGTTGACTCTAGGCTCTTTTGTTTCCCATACATTCTGCAAATTACAAGTAGTTGAAATTTTTGTGAATCAAAGTATAGCCCAATCAATCCCAGAGCCTTTCATTGTTAGTGTTAGGTATAAAAAATGCATTTCTTGAAAAATACTAGCAATACTTACTGTTTAAGTTCTGCACTCACAGTAATAGCTTCTACACTGTTTGTTGTACTTAGTACACATGTGGACAAATCTGTTGCTCAAAATGATAACCTGACTGTAGAGGCTGGAGATTTGGGTAAAATTGTTGGTTTAAAAGCGTTTACCACACGAAATACAACCGCATATTATACGTTCGCAAGCATTCCTTATGCTCATTCCACAGAAGGGGAGAACCGATTTAAAGTATGTCCTTCTTCATTGGGTTTCATTTCATTCTTTAAAACTCGTATTGCATTCGGAAACACAGGTTTAAAAAGATTGAAACATTTCATAGAATAAATAAACAAATTACAAAAACAGAAAATATGTATTGCTTAATAAGCCTTCAAGACTTCGAGAGGGACCCTTAACAGAAAATGGCGAACCGTTTTACGCATACAACCCGTTAATAGCTTGCCCTCAAAGGGATTTATTCTACAATTCCAAAGTTGATGGTCGCAATTTGACTCAAGTTCTTGAAGCGTCAATGAAAGTCCGCAGAGATGTTCGAAGGGCTTATAAATTAAATGGGACAACGGAAAGTACATTGCCATTAGTCTTTGGACCTGAAGATTGCCTTGTTTTGAATGTAAATACACCCCAGGTAAATGTCGCACTGAAATACGAAATAGTCCTTAATTTGTTCTGGCGACTATAACTAAACAAGAATTTTCAATATGTGTTTTTTGTTTCTTAAATAGATTCCAAGAAATGCAGACGATGAACTGTTTCCAGTAATTTTCTTTATACATGGCGGATCCTCAGATTTCTTATGGGTTAGATCCAATAGTTTAAATATAATGAAGTACATGCAATTTAACTTAATTTCAACACAAGAATTAAAAATATGATTGCTATTAAATTAGGGAGCTCCATTTACTGGATTCCGTCTTTTGGACCGTAAAGTTGTTCTGGTCACAATTAACTATCGTCTGGGAGTTTTGGGTATTATGCACATACTTTATACCGGAGATTAAAGTCTCAATACATGAAAAAAGTAACCAATAAATTCAGGAACTATTTTTTATTGCTTTAGGTGCACTAAATTTGGGAATAGATGATGCACCTGGAAATGCGGCGATGTATGATAGCATTGTCGCCCTGGAATGGGTACAAAAATACATAAGATACTTTGGTGGGGATCCCAATTCGGTCACAATATATGGTCAGAGTGCTGGTTCAATGATGGTGACACATCTCATGATCAGTCCTTTGGCTAAAGGAAGAAACTTGTTTCACAGAGTGATTGGACAAAGTGGAAGCCCTTTAATTGTCTGGGGCACTGCAGTTCACCCATCAATTCCGCATCATCTTTTGGTTGCCCAGAAGGCAGGATGCTATGAAGAAACCGAAAAATGGTCAGAAACAGCCGAAATAAATTACCAGGGGATTGCAGATTGCATGAAAACTGTTGATGCTGCTGTCCTCATTAGAGCTTTAAGTGATTATGAGGTATTCCATTTGATTTCTAACTACTGGAATACAATAGCAGGTTTTTAATGCAATATGCACAAATCTTTTTACTACAATGAAGCTGTTACGCCAGCATGACATGCAAACATCTCCATTCCTACGCAGTAAAATATTACTTATATACAATATATGTAAACTCTAGGGATGTACGGGATGTTGCATTTGATAAGGCAATATAACTTGTAACTCAGTTGCATTTTTATCCTGGAGTTCAAACAGGATGTAACTTGTATGCCATAATGTTGCATACTGTTGTATGTAATGTAGCACATAACATCAACTGTAGGTTTATGTAAATATAAATCACAAATCGCTCTAAGTTCAACTAAATGGCAATTATGAGTACATATAAATACTTCTTTCATGGAACTTGTGAAAGAATAGGTTTAAGCTTTAAACAATGATAAGTTTATGACCACATCCCAAAATGTACTTGATGCTTGATTGTATTTACTGTTTGTATTAATATCCTTTGTTATAATTATTTTCCAGAACGAACAACTTGGTTCAGGACTTGCACTAGGGTTCGATGCTAAAAGCCCATGTATCCAAAGCCCCACTGTGACCATAGAAAGGTTTTTAGATAAAGATCCTTTTGAGATTCTTGAAAAGGGAGAGCAAAGCAATGTTCCTCTCCTGGGTGGTGTCACCAAGCATGATGGGTCTTATGCTCTGGATTTGATTTATTATGGATACATTGCAAGAAATAATTTGCAAGATGATCCCATATATTTGAAGAATGGATTATTTCCTGATGTCCTGAAAGCGCTGAGTGAGAATTTAAACTTTTCTTGAAGTACGCTTTCCCCACTTAGTTAAAAATATAAATAGCGCACATTTTTACTCTACTATTTTAGGATCTGAAGACTCTACTGGTTCTTTAATACACGCACTAGCCTGGGCATATTTGGGCGAAACGAAAAACAGTGGGGATTTCAAGACTATGATTCCCGGAATGATCGATGTCCGTCTTTTAGAACTTTCCAACTTTACTACACAGAAATATTTAAAAAATTATTATATCTAATAATTCCATGTTGTTCTACCTTATAGGTTTGTAGTGTATTTGGTTTTAAGGCTGGAGTTTATGAACTAGTAAAAATGCATGCTGCAATTCAACCGAAATCATACTTTTATAGTTTCGACTATAAGGGACTTTGGACTGTTTTTGATTTGGGCGGAAGTTCCATAATTCCTGGAGGTATTACTTCGTGTCTTTAAACATGAAAGAATTCTGCCGCTGTAATCTATGATTAACTATCATTTTTGGTAGGAGTGTCTCACGCTGATGATATGATTTATGTCTTCCAACTGTTTCCATTGATATTACCTAATGAAGTTGCTGTGATGAAGAGAATGATAGATTACATTAGTAATTTTGCTAAATACGGGTAAGCTAGAAAATGAAAGTTTATTGGAACACATAACGAAGATATTTTTGATTTAGCTTATGATAAAGTAATACTTACGGTATTAAAATCTTTGAGGTTTTTCTTTTCAGTGATCCTAATGGAGCTGAACCAGTTGTTGGAGGCAAACATTGGGTACCCTATTCTGCCGAAAACCATCCATATTTTTCAATAGATAAAGTGGATTCGGTAAAATTTAATTGTTTGGATTCTTGGGTTAATAATTCTTTGGGACTGGCCCCCTCAAATGACAACTGTTTATGATTCAGTGTATGAATACTGGTGAGTATAAAACTGGTGCTTTGGCAGACTTATGCAAATAAATGATAGTTCCACATTGCACAGCCAGCGGCAGCGGCCTTGATTATTCATTAGTATTTATTACTGATAAATACTGCTCATCAGTTTTTATTGGCATTAAATTGACAGTCACGCCAATGAATAGGTAAATTCATAATCCCATGCTTTTAAATCATCCCATGATTATGACTATAATATATTATTTTATAAATAGTAAGTTTACTACGATTAACTAAATAGAAATAGTTGTGGTTGGTTTGTTTAGATAGATCATTTAAAATCTGACGATGTGGTGTAATAGACAATAGTAACGATACGCGTACGAAATACTATTTTAAAGTTATAGTGAGATATAGATATACTTACATAGATAGTTATCTAAATGTAACTACTCCAACTCCGTCTCATGCAGTGCATCATGCTTCTGAATATTTACAAACTATTATTTACGTTATATATAATACTAGAATACTAAACCATGTAAAATTACACTATAATTTAACATCACGGGGTAGTCGAATCACTGGATAAATCATAGTGCTGACATATTGTACTTGAAATATGAACATCGCTCAGTCCAAACCATCATTATTATCATCATCATCGGTTTCATTTCCATCTTCCGAAGTGCTTGGTGACTTTTTCAAGCATTTTTTAGCCATCAGAACTCCTGTAGGAGTGTCACCTTCGTCCATTGACGATGCAGACCCTTCAGAATAGGCCCTTTCTCTGGCCTTCCTTTTATTTTTTGACTTTCTTTGATTCTTTTTCCTCTGTCCAAAAATAGATGAGTTGCTGCGATACAACCGGCGCTCAACAGATTCACTGAAACGGACACATTTCTCCAGTCCTGAAGATGAATCTCGGCTCATAACTTCATCGCTCTCATCAAAAGTTTCCAAAGACATGAAAAACTCCTGCAATTTAGAAAACCATATTTTACGATCAAATTTGTAAGTTCAGTGGTCTGCAACCTAATTTTTGCGGATGTAGGAGTAAATATTTTAGATTAGCTTGCCTTGTTGTAATTCATATCATCAACACAGCTCTCAGACTTGCTACGAGAGCGCACAGACTGCTTAAGTATGCTTTTTACCACAACAGCTCCATTCATCCAATCAGGAGCATTCTGCAATAGCAATCATATCTTGTATTCAGCCTTTAACCTTTCTTATAGTATACAAATAAAAATTATCAGTAACTTATATTTACAATAACACACTATGACAAACCTCTGACTGGCTAGACTCGAGCGAATCTTGACTTTCAATGCTGGGATTCTGTTGAATCTCATTTCTTTGCTCCATTTTCCTTTCTTTTGAATGAGTCTCCATTTCAGCTTTGACAAAGTTATGCAAATTTTCAATCACAGACGACTCATGATTTTTCCACTTTTTTACTGCAGTTGTCTTCACTCTGACATGTAACTGCTTCGAATCCTTATCAAAAATCGTGGTTGGATCGCATTGCGCTTGAAACGGAAGCCCCAGCCGAAGGTAATACTGAGTAGAAGTCATTTCAAAGTATAAACCATCTTCTATCAATTTTGTCGTTATGTTTGCATCGTTAGCCTCCAAAGGCATCTCTATCGTCAAATGAATTTCCTTCGGAATCTTATTCTGCTTCTTTCGACTGTACACTACCCATTCCTCATCGCTGTCACAAAGAGAATCTTTTGAGTCGAAACACAACTGATATTTCGGCATCACAAATGATTTCGGGTCAGCCTAAATAAGCAAATGACATTATATTATTAGATACATGTGTATGATAAGTGGATAAATGAATAATTTATACAGAATACAGATGGAGATAATTATTGGCGAACAAATGGTTCTTACAGCATCAGTCTCTTCGTTATTGTGATCGTTTCTTTCACTGACATTGTCAGTATCGGCAGTTTTTTTAGCACTGAAATCGAAATTCGGTTTGATTGTCGATTTTTCTTTAATTGCTTCTGGGTCCATTTGTGCCGGAATTTCTCCAATTTTGTACTTGATCAGTTTAGTCTTTGCATTGAATCTAATGCATATATAAATTACATGAAAAGTTTGCAACCAAGGACACAATTTTCCAGAACTGAAAGATTTTAAAGACAAGGTAATTATAGGGACTTACTCAAAATCAATTTTTCTCATGCTGCCTGAATCAAGTTTTAAATTGCAATTGCTTTGTACGACATCCACCGCCGCAGCGTGGACTTTTCCCATAATTTCTGCATTTGTTTGAGCAAGAATTACTGATGACGTGTTGAATATTACATCGTATACTGTACATATTCTTCCAGTTTTGTCCAATTCTCTCCGAATGGCCCCCTGAACAGCAGGAATGGACCACGCACATTCTTTTCTATATATAATTTGCAAATCATCAACATCATGAAACACCGATTGTCATACACATAGAGAAATCTGACTTTAATTTCCTGACTCCAAGTCATGAAAACGAAACCAACGAACTCTTAATTTAACTACCAATTGTATATAGGTAAAATGATTTCTGTAATGATTTAACAGACTTTCTGTGCCACGTCGACACATACAGAATGAAATGATAATTTCTATACATGTAAAGCAAAGTAAAATGAAAAGGCAAAGGAAGTGGCAATTTCCGTATTGACCACAGCTCAGCAGTTGAAAATTGAAATAATATTAGTGTTACAACTTGGCTTACACTGGATTGGTTAATTTTCTTGCGTCCAAGAAAGGTTTTTTGATGCTCTGTTCAGAGCAAACGTTAATGTAAAGCAATTCTTCACTACCAAGTGTTGTTGCTTCCAAAACAAATTCCGATTTCGGATTTAAATAATGGACGATACCGTCACCGTTTTTGCAACCTACATTACCATCAATGGGTTCCTGTCGCCAGAAAAATTAAAATTAGTTAGCTTCAGTTAATTTACTAAATTACACGTAGAATTTTACCTGTAATTGTTCAATACATTCAACCAATTCTTGAAAAGTATCTTGAGATGCTTCATGGACTACATGGCCCTTATTATTGTTGTCGCTTGGGTTCAAAATACTATCATGTACGTATTTCTCTTTAGTCTCTTCCGGATAAATAACAGGGAAACATTTTATCATTGAAGATTTGCTCATAATGCATTCAAATGAACGTTTAAAATCCTGAAAATATAAAAATTAAGTTAATTTTCCGGTGAGAATAAAATACTAACAAAGTTCTATTCCCCAGAGACAATACAGTATAGTATCTGTTTTTACTAGAAAAGTGGTCTGTAGTAGATTCGGTTGCCAAAAAATATTGCGTTGTACGCAAAGCCGCAAATAGCATTAGTAAACAAGTTGAATAACACACGAATACGAAATAGATCGCAATGAAACAAATGTTAAGACCCAAAGACCTTAATTCCGTATTCTTATCTACATTGAAGGGCAAATTAAGTAACGCAACACGGAGATTGGCTTAAAAAGTAAAATCCCGGCCGGGCTGGCTCATGGCCAATAGTTCGACAGCAAATATAATTGAAAATCATTTTAAAACAAGTGACAGTAGTCAAATTTTCAATTACCTGTTTTTCTGATGCAAAAGCAACAAAGTTTACGACTGGAAATATGGATCCTCTACTGAAAATCAGTATTAATTGAGTTGCAATTAAACGGCTGATGCCCAACTGCAGTTTGGTTGTAGAATATGGGTTAGGTAGGTATATTTAGTTCGTGTTCTCTGGTGGATACGTATGATATGCAGTTGCAAGCAAAGCAGTAGGAAGTTTGTATCGCTGTACGTGTTTTTGGGATACCTACCAATGTTATTGTACTATTGTAGATTATCCAGTTTTGCTCAGCAACAGCAACTCCTTGTTTACTAATATGGGGAGAGAGAAGTTAGTCTACGTGTAATACTTACGGAGCAGGAGCAGAGGTGTCCCCAACACAAAAACGACCTGTAAAGAACACAGACATTACATAATAACAGCCACAAAATATTTTCGATGATTCCAAGCATTCCATATAACTCAAATGCTCTAAAACCGACAAATCGACTTCTTTGTTTACATACTTCAGAGTGATGCAGTTACTTTTCTAAATTCTTATTGTAAAAACTGCATCCTAAGGCAAATCTGAACACATCTTCCCTAATGGACTTTATTATTTAATTTTAATTTTAATCCTTATATACTGGAAGAACTACATATAAAGATATTATGGTACTCAGCGTACTTACTATCATTAACATTTCTGATGAAGTTGCATTCAAATAATGCAACTCTCATGTAGTAATTTTACATACTATACTAGGCAGAATGCTCTAGAAACATTCTATTGCATCTACGCCGTAGGTGAACAGAACGCGAACGGTGTGGTGTGAGGTGAGACCGTGATGTATAACATACCTTAGTAACAACATAGCCTTTATGAATGTTCTCCTTTTCTGAATTTGTCCTGCGTCCTGCCATCATTTCGTTTCATGAACTTTTATCTATTTCTGTAATTAATTGTTATCAATCATTACAATTGCAAATACATAATTTAGATTTACTCAAAAGCTGCCTTTAGAATAGTACTTCCAGTATAAAGTATCCAGATCAATTAGATAATTGTCATATGATTTGACAAGGTATTGCAAGAGTCATCATGATGCTAGGGAATTGGGATTGTATACTTATAGTATAACTCCTAACTGTATTGATTGCATTATAACCAGATCAGTTAAGCAAGGCATTAACAACTGGCAAAAACTGTAATAAGGATATCTAACTGTGAATTCTTTATGAAGACAATTATGCACTTGCATTTGTTCGTCTCTGATCTCAATTATCCCTTCCGGCTATTAAATAGTCTCACGAAAAGGCTGCTATTGATAAATTCGGGGCATAGTGACATACACAAAGGCGCGATTTAATTCCATGAGGCAACATCATGTCAGTAGTGCAATATTATATCACAATGGACGCTCAGTAAAAAGCTCTATATGCAAATTCTCTAAATATACACTAATGTGGTGATGTGATAATCCACATACATAACAGCTAGATTATCCTTAAACCTCATTAAACCTATTATTATTCGGTTCAGTAATTTTAACCTGTATTTTACAACTATCCAAAAGAATTATTAAGGAATGAAAAACAGTAAATCGGTTAAATTAAATGAGATAGGAATAACTTATGGCTGGCTTGGCTAGGGAAATATTTCCATCTTCAAAGTACAACACATTTTTATTTTCTCTTTTCAGGTGGCAGGAACTATTATTTCAATACTTGAAACTTTCAATAACCTTATTACAAACTTTACACTGTTAGTTTACAGCAAATACAACTATATTTATTGCTTCTTAATAAATTTATTACCTCTAGTTGCTTAAAAGTTATTGCCTATTCTTAGTAATTAGAAAATATTAATGTTAGTTATTTATGAAAACATCCTTTATAGATTAGGTCTCTCTAATACCAGCTAATAAATCTAAGCACACTATTGCGACATACACCATTCAAGTACACTCTACATGTTTTATTTAAAGTAGTAATTTAATTGCTAGTATTAAGTAAACGTACATGTAACTTGCAATCCAGATAGTCCATTGTACTGTGAACTTGTACAGATATTTACAACCAGTATTGGAAAAACTGAACAATAATAAATTAAATATTAAATCGATATTATCATTTATATTGCATTTCATCTAACAAATCAAGCTTTCAACAGTTTCAACACATGAGTAAACTTAACAATCGTTTAGGGGTTACTAGATTAGGTATCAAAATTATTGGTTTAATGGTTTGTTAATTTGATGTAGGTATCATATCACACAGCACAGGCATAGTGTCACAGTCACATCTAACAAGTATGCTGTAGGTCACAGCCAAAAGCATATTGCCACCCTTCCATGTTTTATGTACATCATTAATAAGAACACCTAAAGTAATGTCCTTAGTCTTAGCAAGATACAAGACTTAAGACCAAGGTCCTTCAAAAATCAGTTAACCTTGATTTTTTCCTGCCTATTCTATCCAGGAATCCCTGGTGGTACTGAATACTAACTGTATACTGATACCAGATTTAATGATATATAAATTGGAGTTTTAACAGTTTTACAAACTAGATTTAGGATAGATAATCTTAAGCGAGGGCAAATAAATGCAGAAAACTTATAAAATTCCTATACATTTACTAAAATTTACCCCCAAACACTTAAACAATAATTTAAATACCCTGTATTATTAGAAATACAGTATGAATTTCTAAAACTAAAATAATAGGTTTTTATTGTATAATAAGCATTCATCATTATCTATTAGGAACCTTATATTGCAAGCGATAACAATTGCTCGGTCTACAAAATTTCAGCTTTCCGAACAATGAAGCACGTTCTCTAAGTTTTCAAATGAAATGAAAATTAGAAAGCGTCCTTCAATAATTGAGTATAATATGTTTTCCTATTTGTGAAGCTGGGCTGGGACCTAATAATACAAAGGGGATTTACATATAATTTATTCAGAGCTGTGTATTCCTAATTTGCCTTTAGAATTTTTGTGAGATTACAAGATTTTAATAATGTCGCGATGACTTTTTAAGTATTTTAGAGGCATTATGTTGCTTACATATGTACAACTAAAAAACTCAAACAAACGTATGATATTTACAAAATTAAATACTAGAGTTTTCAAGTAGTTCTCGATAAATTATAGTAAACGTAATTATGAATGACTGAACTTATGGTTACCTTTTACTTTTTACCCCTCAGTGACTCGCATCTGTTTTCCAATTTTGAACATACAGTAAATGAGCAAAGCAGTTGAACTACATTACATTTATGTTAATTTATTTGACATTATAGGAGCTTCTTAGCTGTTCCAAAAGTTGGTGCATCAGAATCGGCAGCCAACTCATTTCTATCTCTAGCTAAAGGGCCAGCGTTTCCTGCAGTTACTTGATCTCCAGTTCCAGTACTATTGCCATTGATAGTTGTTGCATCAACTTTTTCAGGTTTCTTGTCATAAAATACATTGATTGCGGATGCTCCAGCAAGTGTTTTAACTTCTGCAGTCAGTCGATGATATTCGTCATTCATTAGCTTGTGAGCAGTATCCGTTAAACAGTTAATATCTTCAATTTCAGTGGTTTCGATTGGAGGCAACACCGTCACTAATACCGTTCCTAAGAATTAAATAAATGTTATTCATACGTAAAATCCAAAACCTAACTAGAAAGTCAAATGTTGGTTGTAAAAATGCCATATATGTGTATAACTAAATACCTGAATTGAAAATCTTTTTTTCGTCATTTACGAATGTGTATGGAGAGATAATGACAGGGACGATGGGCAGCTTATTTTGCTTGGCAATGTGAAAAGCTCCCTTTTTAAAAGGTAAAAGGTCGCTTCGCTTGTTACGTGTCCCTTCTGGATAAATGTACATCTTCGTCTGTTAACATTCAAAAATTGTGGTTAGTCAAGTAACAATTTCTTGCACCCGCTACCTTCCCGAAAAGAATTAATATTAATATATCACCTTCTCCCTTTGAATTACTTCAGCCCCAATGCTGATCTTAGTTCGGCATTCTGCAGCATTCGATCGGTTAATAAAGACAGTGCCACACAACCAAGACGCCAATCCAAAAGGAAATACATACAAAATTTCTCTTTTCGCCACAGGAGCACATTTTTTCATTGTTGGCCATAATTCAATCATAGCTGCTCAAAAAGAACAAGTACTTTTTAGAGTATATTCATTAAATGCAAAATTGTCAGCAATTAGGTGTTGGGACGATTTTTTACGTAGATGTAAATCATGATTACTTTATTATATCAACTTCCAAAATACTTATTTGACTGCAATTATGACCACATATATTTCTAATCCTGGAATGTGTACCTTCACTTTGGGCAAATAAAATCAATAAAAGCATTTAAGTTTTTTGAAAAACACTAATTGCATAGTGACTCCATGATGGAGTAATTATTTTGAAAGTTGCTATGAAAAAAGTAAACCATGATATACATGTAAATGGCCATCCTCATGATTTTTGTTTTTCAGGAAAACTATCCTCGATCTTAAGACGAATCTATACTATAGAATGAGGAAACTGATTTTATGGCCGATAATAACTGAACAACTAATTGGAAACTGAACACTAAAATCATATTAGCTAATATGATTTTTATTACGCTCATGCTAATATGCACCAGATAAAGGGATTCTTTCTTACAGAGGCTTTACATATCTGATTCTGATTGAGAACTGTGATGACATACCAATATTATATATTGCTACCATATTTAATTTATTCGCTTTAATGTAAAAATATGTTACCTAGAAAATCCAGTGCACTTTGATGATTTGAAATTACAACACAAGGAAAATCTTTTTCCAAATGCTCCTTTCCTTTGATTTCCCATTTAATTCCGAGAAGAGCTGATACCGGTCTTACAAATGGAACACCCCACCTACAGACAATAAAAATATTTTTTAGTTTTTGTAAGGCTTACAATAATAATGACTAGGAATAATTTATTGGATATTAAGTTTAGATAAGATATTAGTTTGTAACCCACAATGTATTTAGAGTATTCCTTGGGCGGCAGGCCCAGAATGGCATCATTATAAGACCAGTGAGTGAGCAAACTGCTACATAAATTGCAAACTTAAAATAATATCGGAATTTAGGCGATTCTTCATAGTACAAAGCAATAACGACGACTGTAAATGTCAGACTCAGCAACCAGTAACCAAAACTCATCCCAGATAAGGGGCTCAATTCCCCAAAAAGGTTAATCATTTCGAGAAACTATTTTTGCTAGTTCGTAATCCTAAAGGAATACTATTGTTGCAGAACAGTTCTCTCACGCTCAGGTAAAGCACAAAACACTTAACAGAAATGGAAAAGAAATGTAAGTAGGAATATTTAGGTAGGTGTAGTTCAGTAGTACGAAAGTATAGATATAGAGAGTTCCTCAAGTCTTATGGTCTTGCTTGTCAATTTCACTCAACTTCAATTCGCACAGGTTTGCTATTGAGTGGTGATATTTTATCTAAAGCGGTATTAGCTTCAGTCCAATTAATAACGATTCCCGTTATGCTCACGTGTGCCAACTAATTGCTTTTGGTGAACAAATTCTTTGTAGTACAGCAGTAGAACACGTAAAATTTTCAACTGAGATTATGGAATGGTTGGATGACTGGATTTTAGACAAATAAACTATTACAGCAATGTGCTTATGTGAACCAAGTCCGTTGAAATCACAAGGTCTCTGCAATAGTTATGTTATATTCCCAATTTCTCTTGTTGGTTACAATGGTATGCGATTTCCTGTGTGGTGTTTGTGTACAAGACACGTTAGAAGACGTACTGACGTACACAGGTACTTGATCAACTTTCTGCTGTTTTACGATGATTGCGTATATTGACGACGAGGTGTTCTACTTGCATAGGATGTAGTACGGAAGGTTAACAAAATGATTCGACTTGTGCAACTAATGCGTATTGCAGTGACCCTCTATTCTTGGTCAACCAGTCTTCCTATACACTTTCCAACTTAGTCTCCCAGTTTTCAAGGGCAAAGGTGCTCTGCGAATGTTAAAATGCACAAATGATTATCTGTATCATACAAAGAAACAATTATATTACGTAAGGTAAATCATTTCCTTTTTTCTCTTCGCCAATTTAACTTACTGGTACAATTACATATTACATATTACAATATAAAAATCCTTAACTCTGATAGCAACTCGCTAAAATTGAATGCTCTATCAAGGAGCCACTACCACTACTCAGACTAATTGGTCGACTACAGTCATTAGTTGAGTCACTACCTGATGATGACTAACAGTGATAAAAAATATATTTAATCCTGAGGAGTTATCCACAATTTTTAGTCAAAGTAAAAATTTTTTTGCGATATTATTTATACCCGTTTTCCTGCCCAGAGAATGCATATCCGGCATATCGCAAATAACAAAACAAGTAATTACGATTGGACAATGCTATAAAACAAGACATGCAACATGCAAGCTATTACACAAATCCTACTTAGAATATACTTTCAATTTACAATGACATGAATGCCTATTTATTTTACTGCCACCCACGTACTAATGAAAAATATACGCAATTTCCAAAATTGATTTGAATAATGCACGTCTAAAGCTAACAGGGGAATTTTGGTTTCGTGATTAGTATTTGTAACTGACAACCCTTTGCCAAAGAAAACATCTTTTTGCCACCAACCGACATACTATCCTTAAACTATCTTGCATATCCACAGAAAATGCAAATTGGGCACTTAATATAGGTACATAACCAACAGCTGACCGAATGTACATGTAGTGAAATTGGGGAACAGTAATCCGAAATATTCTCTTAAGTTGATATGGTTTATGTACAGTCCGACCATACTTGATAAAAAAATTCAATTCACGACACTAAGAAATTTTGGAAAATACAGAAATTTTTTATAGTATCCCTGCTGTTAAGAATTTGAATGAAGTTTTTACTGCGAATTGTGCGAATAACAATTCAAAATACTGTCATCATGCAACAGACGCATAAAACAAAAGAATTTAAAGACACAATGGATTTGACAATGAAATATTTTTCAGTGTACCAGTTTCAAAAATTGCAATTCCAAACTACTGTATACAAAAGCCAACAACTAAAATATATGGTTTTACAACTATTAAAAATACGCTAAGTTAAGTCGCTAAAAATCTAAATTATTTAAGATTACTAATTAATCAATTCTGAAGACAGTAAAAAGGAAAATTACGATAAATTTTGATATACCAAATAAGAATCAGCAACAAAATGACAAACGCTGTATCACCCGGAATGCCGCACACCGCACCGAAGCGAGAAGTAATTTTCTATGATGGAACACTGGAACAGAAACGAAAGTAAAAGCTAGCGTGTTTATCTTATGTGTAACATATAGAAGTTACAGGAGTGTGATTGTTTTGTGTATTCATTTATTCATTTCAGCCTTCCGATATTCGGTTTAGTGCGGTATATTGTTACCATGTGCCTTTTTCTTCTTGGAAAGCAACATTGAATAGCATCTATGCAAGACAAGAATATTATTATTGAAAATGGGATATGTCAAGAAAAAGACTACCTCGCCCCGGAACAGTTTTTTACAAATCATTTCACATTTTTACGAGATTTTCTATATGTTTATAGTGGAAATTCGCAAAACGCGAAAGCAAATTATGCCTTCAAGAGATTTATTAAAACACCACGTTTAGAACTAAACTAACCAATTTTGTTGGTAATTATTTTATCTTAATAATTAATGCATAACTAATTCAAAACTCGATTCTATGCACCAGCTTGTGATGTCCTTTGAAGTGAGGTAGATTTTCTTTTATTAATTGAAGCAAAAATTCATTATAGGAAGTAGGATTTCAATTTCAATGACGCTATGGTACATATAGTACATGAAGATACAAATTAATTAACAATAATTACATGCAAATCATCATAATTTTGCCACAAAGTTACATGGACATTCAAATCTCTAACTCTAGGCAATTTCCTATGTTTTCTTCAATTTATTATTATTTTAGTGTTAATTATTGAGAAAATCCTGCTGCACTGAGAGCATTTTTGAATATTTCAGTTACAGTTATTTTACTATTTTTGGAATAAAAATCCAAAGTACAAACTACAAAATAAAATTTAAGGTAGCGTATAATAATTTGTTTGTCTAGTAAGATTACAGTAGCTTTGCATGCAGAGTTCCCTGTAGCACCATAAAAACTAATAACACAATGTGGAACATGGAACTTTGGAAGTGGCAGCTCATGAAATTCATGGCACACGGCACACTGCACGCTAGCACTATTCACATGAACGAACATCTTTAGTAATGCATGTGACTCATTCCCGTCCCGTGTTGAAGTTACAGCAATTGCATTTTTGAGAAAATCTTTTCATTTTCCCCTTCTTGTCCATCCTTAGGTATACAGCACAATTTAATAGGAATTCTATCAATACATAACATTTTGGCACAACGGCACAGTTTTTACCACGAAAATTAATAATTGTAGTGTTGAATAAAGTAATTTCTTAACATAGTACATGTGTTCCTTTGAAATATAACAATGTAGCCTATCTATCACCTTTGTGTTATTTAGATAACTATTTTTGGTTTGTAAATGCCAATAAAGAATATTAGGTAAGCACCTAATACCCCACCTAAACCTACTAGTCAGTATTTCACATATCTCAAATGCAATGTATTTCCTTTCCCATCATTATACAACTTTTTGGAAAAGTTTACATACATAATCTTTGCTACCCACATATAATAAACATAAATACTTAAGTATATATACAAACAGTGCAGTAGTGATAGAAAAGTACAAGAGTTAAAGCCAAATCAATTCGGAACCGAATAAGAGCTCGATACCCTGGTCTAGTGGACAAGAATATCTTCTGATCCGAATTTCGGTTTCTATTACTGCTAATGTGCGGTGTGCCAACTACTATATATAGCAAGGAGGCGAAACGGAACGACGACGAAAGCCGGCGATGTAAATAGAAAACAAAAATAAGCTTTGTTTGCAGTTGTAAGTTGTAAACGCATTAAAGTATTACTTAAGTTTGTATTTGCTGGACCCTATTCCTGTGAAACTGACTCACTAAGCTTCAGTAGTGAGTGTGTCATAGCAAACAGTTCTCTTCGCACAAATAAGTCATTTAATTCTTGTTTAGTCATTTGTATTTGTGTGTTACATAATTGTGTTTTGTAAAGAACCTAAATTAAAACCATGCGTACACTGTACATACAGAAATACTGAATATTTACTGCGTGTATAAGGCAAGTGTGACAGCATGAACGAAACCCGAATCATTATTTCTAAATATCCGTTGTTAACAATTAAGTTAAACGATTGGGTATTTGTTCTGCTTAAAAGTGTCATTTTTTAACCACCTATATAGTTTTTCCTAAGAGTGAAATCCGAAGAGCAGTGTGAGCTTCCCAAAAAAGCAAAAAAGTTTTTTCTTAGCTAAATACAGTTGCAATAAACAATTTAAAAATGGTAAATATCAGTATAATTAGTTTGCAATGTTATATTTATATTTTTAATGTCAATTAGTTACCTGATAACGTCCATGTAGACGGATAAAAATGCATTAACTAAAAAGACATGACATAGACACAAAACAAAGCACAAAATTTTTGTTGAAAATAAGTCTTGCTTTCTAAGTTACGATTGAGATGGTTAAAATGTTTGTATTTTTGTGTTTTAGTGATTCGTTTCGAGCTTGGACTAACTACTACTAACCCTGCGCTGCAACTACATATTAACAATTAAGTCTGGATTAGCAATGCATCATGTTAATTAAATCAACACTCATTTTTATTTTGTATGCGATTACACCTTCAAACCTAACCTATAAACTAAATACATACTAATCTGCCTTTTTCTAACACTAATAAATGCATACCAAATTACAAACGCCAACACATAAGATGTTAACGTTGAGTCTAGTTTACACTTTTATCAATGCTTAAAAAAGTCAATTCCAATGTTTTTTATACGCAGCTCATCTCTTAATTAGCCAATACGTATTAATCCTTTAATTGATAAAATGGCTCTCTTACATACAGATGTACAGCCATTACCGTTATTACTATTATACGCAAGTAACATTCATTCATTCATTTTGCCACATCATATGACACTAAAGTTTTTTATTTTTGCTTTGCGATCTTGCATTCATTTTTGTGTTCAACAAAGTATATTATTGTTATCAATCAACCCAACTAATGCCCTTTTATAATCAATCTCATGAACACCAAAAGAACACCATGACATTGCATCACGCCATATCATTGATATCACTTATACATGCCATTGGAAATTCGTATATGATAACAACATCATCTGCTTAAGGATTATCTTTATCTGTAAGTTCATTTACGTAATTCAGAATTATTCATATCCGTATTATTGACATCCAATTCTATATAACATTTCCTTTATAATATTTTTTATTCCTCATACAGAATGAAATCATATTACTCAGTATCGCACGAAGGTGTAATTTATTTTCAATTCTATAGTAAAAAGTAAAGTAACTACAACCCAAGGATGTATTTAGAGGGGGTTAAGCCCCCCTAAATTCTGGAAAAATGGGAAATTTTTCTTCAAATCATATTTTAAGCACAACCTATACTTGTATACATAGTATGCATATTGTATGATGTAACTACTTATATATGTACTTAAAAATACTAAAATCACTAACAATGTTGCAAAAGAATGCTAATAAGTTATTGCTAGGTCTATAATAATTAACGATGATACACACGTTTATTCAATTAGAGCACTGAATTAAATAGACGTACATTATTCAAATGTTGTATTCATTTTTCTATGAAAGAACAACTTGACAGTATTGCTATGCTTTTCAGAAATTCATTAAAGGTAGAGGAGATGAACGAAAATGGTACGTCGACACCAAGTCTTAAATGCTCTAGTAATTTTGATTGCAATTATGATTGTCATCAATTTGTATACCCTGCTTCTGGTCGCAAGAGGGGCCTCTCAGTCACAGCCTCAATTTCAGTTTCTTGACACCCATAAAGCCAAGAGTCATGACAGCATCAAAATTAACGATTCGGTAGTCAGTGCTCGTTTTATGGTAAATGTGACAAATTTTACATTGTCATAGCTTACAAATATACTTATTAAAAGCAATATCTAGTAAAAAGAAATTAAATGAAAAATAACTTTGCATTTTACTTTTATTTTTAGTACAGAAATCAATCCCTCAGTTTAAATGCTCCTGCATCGGTTTTAACCACAGAAATGGACATATTGTTCACTAGCATTCTCGATAAGTTTCATGAGATAGGCATTGACAGAAAACCAAAATCTTATTCTTCAAGATTAGTTAAAAGGTTAACAAAGACACTTAGAGTTTCTTCCTACAAACCTTCCGACCCTACGTACCTTTGGGCCCAAGTTGCTGAATGGCCATTTACGGATTGGCTGCGCTTGCAAAATTTAGGTGAAATTCTTAAGCTGGCAAGTGAGGCTAAAATCCTGAAAACCAAAAACAGTGAAAGAGGGACACAATTGAAAATTGAAATGACGTTAGAAGGAGGTCAAGTAGCTCTCTTCAAACCTCGCTGGTATCCCCGTGATATTATGATACATGGAAACGTGTACAGTGGTAAAGACAGACATTTCGGAGAAATCTCTTCCTTTTACTTAAGTCTTCTTCTTGGATATAATAGTGCGCCTATTTCTGTCGGTAGAAAAGTGCACTTAGAAAAAGAAATTTTACCGTTTTCTGACATTAAGCTCAATGAAACCTTCTATATCTCAGGTAAATTAATTACAAAAAATTACAATAAGCGTCTGCACCATTTGTTGCTATTAATTAAAACTAACTGTGAATTTTTATTCACCCATTAATGAATTATTAGTGAAATATTTGTTTGAATTCGTAGATGACTCTTTATGCTTTTACGGAGTTTGCTTCTATTGCAAAAAGGAAGATTCCATTTGTACAAACCATGGCAAAGTCGAGGGAGCTGTTATTCTTTTAATGGATCGTAAATTTAGAACAGTTGCCAACCCTTGGAGAAGAACTTATAAAGAAGACCAACCTGCCGTTTGGGAAACCAAAATGAATTTTTGTGACAAAGTTATGAATAATAAAAAGCCATCCAAAAAACACGAGGTTAGTATGAGAAGTCGCAGTTTCTTTAGTTATAAATAATGTGCCAGAAATAGTTTACAAATGATTCATACTATGATTTTTATACTATTCTGTTTTGTTTACAGACTGTTTTGGATATTGTTGCTGTTTCTATTTTTGATTTTCTAATCGGGAATGGGGATCGACATCATTATGAGTTGTACTCCAAAATACCAGATAATAATAGCCACTCTAGAAGTATTATTCTTATCGATAATGGAAAGAGGTGACTAAACTTACAAAAATGTCAAATGAATAATTTGGAGAGCTAATAATCGATAAAGTTGGTATTGACTATATATTGTATGAATTATTTTTAGCTTTGGAAACCCGTACGAAGATTTTATTGATGTCCTTGCTCCTCTTTACCAATGTTGCAAGTAAGTGCACACTATTATAAAACATTGAATCCACTTTCGCTGAATTTTGTGCAATTAAAAATCATGTTAACATATTATTGCACGAATGCAAGCTTAAGTTTAGTTGATGCTAATCTATATTAGAATAACGACAGAAAACAGGTATATATGCATATTTAATGACATTTTAATTTATTCAATTTAGGATTCGGCAAACTTTACTGTCAACTTTATTGAAATTCCAAGGAGCCCTTGGGAAATCCCTGGATTACCTCACTGCATTTGATCCAGTATATCCTCTTCTTTCTCCTCCTCATCTTAGTGCTTTAGATAGAAGACTGTCCATCGTACTCGCTACCGTCCAGGTTTGTTTGGAGAAAAAGTCATCCAGCAATCAAGTCGTATTTTAAACGCATTTAAAATTTTGTATGACGAGCCAGGAGTGATTATTACCGTTATTGTATGCCTTCGTATTACACAATAATGTATCTACTTATACTAGCCATTTTTATCTCAGTGCCTTATTCACACATGACAGGTAAATCTGATGACAAATCGACAATATCAAAAGATTTTAATAATCGTTACTTGTTTATACAATGTCTAGGGAATCGATTGCATTGTAGTATAAAAATATCATACCTCAAAGTGTATGTACAATAGTAGTGGGACTAGCCGTTAAATGTTCTTGTAAATCTTTTGTTAAACCAATGCAAATAACAAATTAATGCATATTATAGTTCAAATAAATGCGTTGTATTAAATTGTAGGTGTAAATGCATAAATGTCTATTAATAATATTATAACAATATGTCAGTTCCTAAAAGGCTCAGATAAACAATTTTCATTGCCTAAAATGCATAATATATAACTGTGAATATGATTATAATGCAAAGTGTATATATTATAGCTTCTGAAGCCATGTTATTATTGCTATTTATTTGTTTTTGATGAACACTCGACCTGTTTCATTTCCTTTCCCACATATAAGCTTTTTCTTTCAATTTATAAATTGCACTGACTGCTTAATTGTCTATGATATTCTAAAAATGACATTTTAAAGTTACCAGAGTGGATTTTAATAGTTTAATAATGTAAGCGAAATTATATTAGTTGTACATCCATATTGCTAGAAATGTTACGTACTATTATAATATGAATGCAATTAAGTTTTCCAACTTGGAATGAAAATATTCCTGGTAAAACAACGAATCAAATAAACAAAATACGCAGTATGCATTTATAATAATAGTATTAAAAGTTAACTTTATTTATCATGAATTAATTGTAAAAATTATGTCGCACAGTACAGATACAAGATCACATGCGTTGTTCACAAAAAATAACTTATATTAATCTTAAAAATTGTCATAAAAATGCCAAAGTCTTGTCTCTCCGTAAGGTTGCTTATCTAATATAACTCAGTAGGAACTTAAAGCGACTACATAAACATGATCATGTCATCGTTTGCAGCATCAGTGGAAGCATCCGTTCCACAAGGACCTCCGTCATGGGTAGAGTTCATCCATGTACACGCTCCGCCAGCATAAACTTGAGGTGTTAATAGCCCCGTATTTGCAGAACCTTCTGGTCCATGCAAACCATTTGACCCTAAGAAATCCCCATACAACTGAGTTTGTGATATTTGATGAAAAACCATGTGATCTATATCTGGAGATGAAATAGCAAATGTGGGAGATGTGTAAAATCCATGCCCTTGTTTTACAGAACCCCTTCTGCCACCTGTAATAATAATTAATGCATTTGTACTAATTGTAGAGTTTCACTATATATAAAAACTTAGCTCAGCATAAATCTCACCTTCCCCATATACACGTTTCTTCATTTTCGGACAACATGAGCAGCAGCAACAAAAGGAACACCGTACCATGTATATTACGCCGCCCTGAAAGCATTGGGAGAAATGAGTTTTCTTTGGTTAGCAAGTTATCTTTAGAAGGCTAACTGTTAATAGCAATTTAGATTAAATTGCTCAATATAAAATAACTTCATTATAAAATGGAAGTATTGAAGGAAAACATTTAAAAATGTTATAGTATTTGATTGACACTCACAACAAAGATAATTGCTAATCCCGACAATACAACGGTTAATAGAAAGTAATCTGGACTCAAAGACATCCTTCAGTAGAGCCTTACGATTTACTTATTCAGCTGCAATTCTTCTATCTTCAGCTACGTCAGCTAACTTCTAGTGTTGTGACTATTCGTGCACTATATAATGTTGTCACTAATTTCGTTGAAAGACCTAAGTTTCTATTGTCTTTCTATCGTACTTTTCTGTTGTTGCTATCGCATGTTCATAACTAGTAGTAGTAGTAGTAGTGTTTTATTGATATCGGCCATAGCCTTCACATGTTCATAACTATCTAAAACGTGTAAATCTGGTCACATAAAACCATTTTGTGATTTAATAAAATTTTACGTCGATTATGTGGACTTGAAATACAAAAACTGGAGAACAACACATTTCACTGCAAATACGTGTAAAATACCCTGAAATTCACTAAAATGTTACTGATTTTTGAACAGACATCGTGTGGTAGTGGTTGAAAGAGCCTAATTAAACTCACAAATCAAGACCATCACAGACCGCTGCTTTCCAATACGTCCATACAGGCAATAAAATCACTGAACAATATTTTAAATGCAACACAACAAATTTTGTCGACAATTTTTGAGCTAACCATAATTAATTCGTAAAACGTAAACCGCAAATGTATGTATTATGCATGACTCATTGTGAACTTACGTTCATTCTTATTCACCTCATGAAAAAACCACTTGTGGAATATTTCGGGCAAACAATCAGAATATTTGTCATACAATCATCTTTAATGATATGAATACATGGTTTGGAGTAAAGGCATATGTTGTACAAATACAGAGATTTACAAAAATGTAATAAATACACAAGCAAGTACCTAAAAGTAAGATTGTTCATCAGTACGGGAAACGCTGTTGACGACTAATGTTTTTAAGCTGCGTTACTACCTTATCCTACCTGCTATGGTGTGCACTCTTATCTTCCCAATTCCTATAAAGGAAAAAGACGTAGAAAACGTGGAAACACATTCCTGCGTCAAAGTCAATGTAGTGTAATGTATTATGTGTTATGCTGTAGATCAAAATATATCGCAAAAGTTTTACATATTAACAATATAAACTAATTTGATTTACATAATATATTCACATATGAGTTCCTGATTATTATTTCCACTCATTTTCCCTAATATTAATATTATTTCCCTTCCGTAACAAACAAATTCAATAATTTAGGCTCCTTTATACTGCATTTACGCTTCATGCGATGCCAAGCAAACTTCAGATCTGCCACTTAATGGAAAACAGAATTTTAAAATACAGAATTGTAATAGCAGACAGCATATTTCTTTACATTGCCTCTAATTTTATTAAGTATACTTTGAATAAGAAGATAAGAACTAAGGGAACGCTGAGTACAAGTGTTCTGTAATGATGCAAATTCTTCGTCAAATCGATGCCTAAATAGGAATTCCAGTTGCTTGTTACTTGGACTATTATCACATGGGTTTCACACTTAGGTAGGGTAGGTAATATATTCACACAAATCATGGTTTTCCTTTCAATCCGTCACAAAGTAAATTTTTATGTGATCAAGCCTTCCATCCAAATAGTTTAGAAATTCAATATTAATAGCTCTTAAAGAAATCACTCGTAACATTAAATCAGTAGCACCTATGATTAGACAAACATAACCAACATGTTTTTGGAGTAATTCCGTAATAGTAAAAATCGGCAATGATATCTAAACATTGCTGAATATCAGTTTTGATACTCGGAACTTCGTCCGAACAATGGAAGTATTATAATAGGGGCAAGCTTAGCTTAGACAATCATAACAATTAATAAAGTAAATGCAAAATATTTCTCGTATTTCTACCTTTGCTTCTGTTTCCCAAACCATTGTTGTTCAATGCAATGGAAATGGAATACATACTTCCTATTGACAATAAAAAGAAAAGGTCGATGCGTTTTTCCATCTGTAATAACACCATTGTTCAAATAAACTTTTGAAAACGTATGTTTGCCTGCTTTTGCAATTGTGATTTCATTAACGATCCCATTCTCAGATTCTCAACAACGTCATAAATACACATGTTCCTAGCTAACCGTACACTCCAAGACCAAAACGTGTATGGCAAGACCAAAACGTATTAAATAAACAGTAAACATCATTATTTACATTAAATTGAACCTTTCCCAATCATTGCGTCCCTGCGAATGTACTACCACGGAAAGGAAAAAAATTGCGATCATGATTGTAAAATAAAATGCACCTGGACCTGGACCAAACAAACTTTTTGCACTCATCGAAAATACCTAAGTCTAACTGCAGTTACTGCAGTACCAAAGTGTAAACGTTTATGAAGCTGGCCAAGGAATCAAAAATGCAACCGTACTTTTGGTTTACAATTATTTCCTGAAATGAACGAATATCTTTCTGTTGTACATGGATATTTTGTTGTTCAGATTAATAAGTTGTATGTTGATTCCTCTTTTCTAATGACTACTTAAGGATAGGATAGAGTCATAAGCTGGTTTTATTTCATAATAATGCTATTTATGTCAAAATTATAAGTGGGGGAGGGGGGCGTAAGGATTTGGTATGGGAAATATCTTACCTCTTATCCTTGAATTAGTCAAGGGGGCAAATACATACATTAGAAATACATTCTGTATGTGATACAACTGCGTAACTAACCTAAAGCGGATTGACAAATGCGGGTGTATATTTTCTATGTAAGTCTATAATAGTACATCTATATCTGTTCTGTGTTGTAAGTGTAGTCTTTTGCTGTTAGCAATTCCATAAGTTTACGATATAAATGTCTTTGTTTATGTTCAAGTATAAGAAAATCTTGGTTTTAGCTAGATGTCTACAGACAGTAAAAGGATGTATAGAAGTAAATCGACACATCTAAAGAATAGATAGATTCAATTTGTAGATTTTAAAATACTGCAATTAAATATCCATTAAACAATTTCATAACTTATTCCAATCTCGTATGGTCTTCAGTATTCAGTACGAAAACACACTCAATAAAAGGTTTAACATAGCGTATGTAAGAGTAATGGGTAAATAAAGGTGTACTTCATAATAAAATCGTATTGATGATCTGAATTCTAATAGTTTTTTAAACTATTCACTCCCTTCTGGCTGCACAAATTGCTTCTGAAACCAATTTAAGCTAAACTAAGCGGCATAAACTAACTTTTTATGAACATATTTTAGAATTATCGATTACATAACAGGTATGCATTGATATACTTACAAAACATGTAAGTTGGCAACGGTTTCACATTTCATCAACTCTCAACTCGAGGCATCGGCCATGGATGTATAAGGTGACACAAAACCATAATTATTTACACCAGTAACTCATGATTATAGTACTACAGTGTAACCTGAGATGGAGTCCATCAAAGAATTTAGCTTTCAAATAATCCGTAATTGAATCTAGAAAGTATAAAAATAATGTTTTGACAATTTGATCCCTATATTATTGACATAAGGCTACCCAAACTACCCCCTTTTTCGCTTATTGAGATCAAAATAATTATTGCTGCATCATCTTTCAGAAAAATGTTAATTAAGGAAGATGACTGATCAGTTAAGTTACTTGCAGGGCTCCTGCAATATTTATATACGTAAAGTGTTCAGAAACTGAATGCTATTGAGGACTTGCGGTTTTCAAGAACTTAAAATTACAATAATATTGAATGGTGAGATTTTGATTTGCATATTATATTCATTCATGCTACTTACTTACACTTACAAGCGTCATTTACAGGTGTCAAATGGTACTGTGCAACAGTGTGTACTGTGTACGTATACGTATGCAAAAATGAATTTAAGGAAGTTTTCATTAGCAATGTATGTTTTTACCAGAATTTTCTTGTGACAAACTCATTTGAACTGATTTGAAAAAACTGCTTTTCCTTAATGATGCATATTTAGTAAACCTAATAAGCCTTCTTTGGAATAACATTTTATCTTCTGCACAATTACAACCAGTAGTATTTCCAGTTCTCTCTGATTGTCATTCCAATTTTGCAGTTTATTTATTTGAGGTGACGTGCACCGAGTAATTCGATTAGCTGTCCTAGACAAATAAAATCATATTCGAAATAGTAGTCATAATAGTATTTTGGATTCCCTTGACTTGCTTAACTACTATTTTTCATTTAGTTTAAAATTAGACAATCGTATTCCAAATTTACAGTGCTTTTCAATTGGACAATCATGGAATTGCAGAACACAATGAATAAGAAAAATCACAAGCCCAAAGGTAACTGTTCAATTGTTTAAAATAGTGCTTGCGATTGATCCCAGTGATTTCCTTATTCAAAAGTTAATAATAGTCGCTCTACATAAATGTAGATACCAACTAAAGTAGTACCACTTAAGGTTTCTCGTCACAAATTACTACCATGACTAGAGGAGTTAAAAATATTTTATTCGACATATTTTACGACAGGTTGGGGCACACGCCACACTTTGGCTCTTTTAGGTTGCTGGGCTTTTGCAATTTCTTATGCAATGAGATTTAACTTGTCCATGGCCATTGTCGCAATGGTTAATTCTACGAATCATAAACTTCAACCTACCATTCCAGTTTTCAAAGTTGATATTTGCCCTACTGTATCTCATCATGCTGAAATCCATAAAGCTCTGAGTAACTTCACGTTGACTTTAAATGAAACTCATGCAGAACTCACTCTGAGTAAAAATCCGAAATACAACTGGGATGAGGAGCAACAAGGAATAATTTTGTCGTCTTTCTTTTGGGGTTACATCATAAGTCAAATCCCTGGAGGATGGCTGAGTTCTAGATTCGGCGGAAAATGGCCAATGGGAACAGGATTGTTTGTGGCTGCACTTTTTGCATTAATTACTCCTCTGGCAGCCGAAATTGGAGTAAGTTGCCTTATTGTGGTGAGAGTTATTCAAGGACTTGGAGAAGTAAGATTCAGTAATATATAACTTATTGAGCACAAATACCATCTTTTATTAATACATAAGTAAATGAATTGTAACAAGATTTCGAGTAAGATTTGTATATAAGTGTATATAATTTGAGGGTACTACTTTACCGGCAATGCATTCCATTTTGGCTAAATGGGCCCCTCCTGAAGAATTGGGAAAACTCTCTGCTTTTGTTTACGCAGGTGAAAGTTATTTTTATTGTTTTCCTTTCTGGCTGCTGAACATTTTGATTCAAAACCCTATTTCTTTTAGGGATGCCTTTGGGAACTGCTTTTTCAATGCTTATAAGTGGACAAATAAATTACTATTTGGGCTGGCCTTTTGTATTCTATTCGACGGGTATATTTGGAATTTTGTGGTTCGCCTTTTGGGGTTATTTTGTTTATTCGTCTCCTTCAAATCATCCAAGGATTAGTAAACAAGAATTAAGATACATTCAAAATTCTATTGGAGAACAGAGCAAGGAAGTTAGTAAAATGTACATTATTTATCTTTTAAACCGAATTGAGCATACAATACAAGAACTTTCGGGGTTAGTAAAGAAATGCTTTCATATATTTTTTATAATGAGCAGTACTACAAAAATTACTATATATGTACATCAGGTGAATATGGCTATTCCATGGAGAAAAGTGCTGACATCGGCTCCATTTTGGGCAGTAGCTACCGGCCATGTTACGGAAACCTGGGGCCTGTACACAATAATGACAGAATTGCCCACATATATGACTACTGTGCTCCATTTCGATATGAATCAAGTAAGAAACTAATTGTATCTTATCTAGTTAGAAATAATTAATTTTTACCACTGAACATAATATTGCAGAATAGTATTATGTCGGGATTCCCTCATTTGTTGACTTGGGGAGTTTCAATTATTCTTACACAACTTGGAGATTTTCTCATCGAAAGGAGAATTTGGTCTATAGCCACAAGCAGAAAAATCTGCAACACAATTGGTAAGGATATACATATCAAGTCAACAATAAGTTTGCATTTTTGTAATTTTACTGGTTTTATAATCTCGTTTTGATTGACCACGTCCGCCAGCGTTGTGGGGTTCAGCTGCAGCAATAATCGGTGTGGCTTATTCTGGTTGCAACAGAGTAATTACAGTTGGACTGCTTTGTGTTTGCATTGCTTCACTGGGAGGAATTTACGGAGGAGTCCAAATAAATCTGATTGATATTGCCCCAAACTTAGCAGGAGTTCTTATGGGATTCATTAATACTCTTGCCACAATTCCTGGGTTTGTTGCCCCATGGTTAGCAGGTGTCATCTTGAAAGATAATGTATTGTTGATGCCTTAACGCTATATCACAATAAACTGTAGAACTGTATAAGGTAAATGTGAACGCAGTATGTTTTAATACATTTAGCCTTCGCTGGACAATTGGAGATTAGTCTTCCTAATCACGGCAGGAGTTTCCTTTAGTGGAAATTTAATATTCATCAGTTTTGCATCCGGTGCAGAACAAGTATGGAATAGGCCGACCAACCCAAATGACCAAGATCAAGATATTAAAGGAAACAACATACTGGCGAGTAGAAATACAGTACCAAACCAACAAAATAACAATCGGTAGAAAATAGTCAATTCTATGAATTGTTAAGATAAAATATTAGATATGGAAGAATGTTATAATTATATTTTGCTGCTTTTAAGGATTCTCGAAAACATAGAAATAGTTGCCGTAATTTGTAACCAGCCAATACCTGCACCTGGAGCTGAATCATTGGAGAATCGGCAGTCAGCTTAGCCTTAAGCGAACTGAAGTAAATATACAGAAGTAAAGTGCATTTAAGTGTATTTAAATGTCATATATATGTGGTATATCTATTTATGCATTTTCTAGAACTTGAAAAGCATAAGCAATGACTTCTAAAAGCATGTTTACCGTGCATGCTTACCGTGCATCTTGCCATTGAAATAAATTATTGAATAAGTACACCATTGTTAATGAAGTAATTTGGAAAATTAGCTTTTATTGAATTCAACGAAAGTCATGACTCATTAAACAAATTAAATCTGCGAATATAAAACGGAAGTTGGGCTGCGAAGTAAAAACAAGTTGTTACAAATATTTAGTTTAGTAAAGGTCAACAAGGCGAAAATTAGTTCTTAAAGACTATGTCAGGTTTTCCATTTCCAACAAAGTTATCGAAATCGGTGCATTTATCCTGAAAAAGAAGAAATTGCCATTAAAATAAATGAAGGTTTCAGTAATAATAATGCTCTGTCCGAGTTTGGCTTTGACTTACTTCCATATCCATATCCGCCGTATCCTCCGCCAAATCCACGACCGAATCCTCCTCCATATCCTCCAAAACCGCGGCCGAATCCTCCTCCGAATCCACGTCCTCCGTATCCTCCATATCCACCATATCCAAACTGTCTCTTTTGTCTGCTAAGAACTCCGTCAGATTCTGTAATGCATGTAAAATGAAAAATAAATGTTAAACCCAAACCGAAAGACGAGAAATTAAGTTTTAGGGTATCTAATGTTTTCTTACCTAATGGAGCAAATGAGTCGCTGTCAGCATCCGAATCTACTGGAATACAGTGGACATAATGTGCCAGCAAAATGGTTGCGAAAATAACAGCTACTAAAACGACGATTGGCTTCATGGTGACTTTTAGGTTTTGGTGCTTATCAAAGCGATAGCTTGAGATGATTGTCTTTTGTAGGACTGGAATGGAAGTGAGTTGAATGCTGCAAATCTCCGTAGAGTCCCCTTTTATATGTTTACAAGGGTTGACTTATAAAAACGGTTTGTCTCGCAAATTATTTATGGAAACTAAAAACAATTTCTATAGGTACTTATGATTAATCCTAGTTTCATGCGAAGTGCGAACATGATACATACTAAAAATACCAATGAAGGTATTGGTACCTTAAATGACTATGGTGAGAACTCATGGTTTTGCTATACATATTGCAATTTACAAATTAGAATTGTCATTGTTAAATTGGTTCTGGAATTCTGGGTACATGGCTACAGTTCTACCGAATTGCTTACAATTACATAATGCAGTGGAAGTCTAGAAAAAACTTTGATCTCCGTAGTACAGTTGGGTATGCGAGTTATGGGTGATGTGATGATGATACCCAAGCACGGTGATGTGACGTGATATGCCTCAGGGATCGTCTTATTGTTAGCAATGTATTCGTTTTCGCATGGTTTTGTGTTTTTTGTAGGTCTACTTATGTAATCTGACTGCGCGTATAACTACAATGTAACTTATATTAGGTACAAAACAGAATCTTGAAAAAGGATGATGAATAGGTTGAAGGATTCACGGCCGAAAGAAACCTTTTAAAGTTTCTTCATGGAGACTTCAATGCAATGGACGCAGAAAAGATTGCATTTAACATGCATCATGCCACCTAATTACAATAGATACCTACTTTGTACGTTTCTTTTGAAACTTATTTAATAAGCAAAAAACAGTGCTTAATAGCCAAATCTGGATAAATCCAGCTAATTAATAGTCCTCTGAGCCTTCGCCTTGTCTCGCTTTTAAATTCCATGTTCACGTTGTTGAGCATCATACGTTTAAAAGCAGGAGTAGGACACATACATAAACTTGGTTATTTACGCCAAAACCAACAATACTTGGTACGTGAACTACGTAGATGCGAACGCATTAAAAAATTAGTAGAAAGGAATTCCCAACTATCATCCCTAACTAAAAAACAATAATTCAGAGACGGCTGTTCATAATATAATGTGCGATTTGAGTACTTTAAATTACACCACCAGATAATTACATTTTCATGTTGATTTTAAAGCAAGCCTAAACTGAACACCTCTTATCTAAAGCACCACCCAGAACCAATTCGAATTGAACGTGTCATGTAACATGTAATCGTCAGTTTTACACTTTCCTTTGGAATTCAGACCGATCACTTTACAAGTCATGTACTCTTTACCTTTACCTTACTCTTATAATGCAAGTAATAGTTAACACTCTGATGCGGACAATCTCATGAGCACATTGTGCAAGTGAACTTGATCAATGAATTTATTTAACCAAACATTTTATTCTTTTGTCTATTGCTTAATTAGTGTAACAAGGTACAATATTGCTAAGGAATTGAGTATTTTTCAATTGCCTTAGTTGAGCTTCGTATAATTATGTGAACAAGTGTACTTAGCTTAGCAATAAGATTGAGGAAATGTCATTATGTTATGCCTAACTGTAATTAAGTAGCCTCTCCTACAGGATAATATATATAAGTTAGAGTCAAACAACTTAAAACTAAAAGGGTAATAATTAATTCGAACTTCGAAACTGAATACAACTGTTGCGAAACACATAGGTGAGATGTAATAGGATAATGATGCGTTAATAGTAATAATAATCAAACAACTACTACTCATTGCTTTTCAATTTTTTCCTTGCTCGAATATCTGCAAGCGTTTCCTCAATTGTACGCTTGTCCTTTTTCTGCTCACTGGAAACTACATGGAAAATGAATAATCATAAATTGCATCTAACTAAATAAATCTGATTTCAATAAAGGGCACATCGGCACATAATTCAACTTACCAAATCCGTAGGATCTATTCTCGCATTTTGTACTTTTTGCAGCTTCCTTTGATACATCCAATCCGCCAAGATGTTTCTGATACTTATTTAAATATTCAGGCTGTGTTTTCCTTTTTCTTGACTTAATTGGCTCATTTTCCTCAACTTCGTCGTCGACATCGTCTTCAACTGCAACATATTCTTCACCTCGTCTCATAGCAGCCAATTCACCCTCAGAGGGTGCAACTTTGAAAATCACGACGTGGCGATCTACTTCATCGGTTCCAAACGAAAATGCTGAAAATTCCAATCCATCGGCTATGTCGTGTCTAAAAGTAAAGATTATCCAGTTTAATTTCCTTTTAATTTTTTTAAATTCAATAAAGAATGAAATATTCAATAATGAAATTCGATAGAGAATAAAAATGTGTTACATTATAGCTCTGTGAACTTTATTCATGGGCTCAAAAACGAGCCTACTTTCGCCATCATTAGCCAAAAAAGTTTGGATTCTCTTATTAATGTCTTCTCGAAGTTTTTTGAATCTCATTTCAGTCTCTTCCTTTTCTTTTTTCATCTTCAGTTGATGCTCTGTAAAATAAAAAATTATTAAACCATCTTTGTTTCAAAAGTTTTGTTCTCAATGACAAAACTTTAAAACATTTCTTACGTTGCCGCATTAGCCTTTCTTTTTCGTCCATTACTGGTGGCTTAACCATTTTCTTCATTATGGATCCTAAAATATCCATGATAGTAATATGGAAACTGATGACGATGACCGATAAAAACTGTTTTCAAATTAAATGCTTAAAAAACAAAAACTAAACTCCTTAGCTAAAAACACCTGCCAAGTCGTCTCAGCTTTCAATTAAAATCTTTTGATAAAGACAAATGACAACTTATTGTACCCTGATAATGAAATAGCTTTAATATATTGTTAACAATATATTGATTGAAAATCAGTAGTTTCAAAAGTTTAATAAAATTTTAATTAATCCCTTTTCAGTTATTTAGTTAACATTCCAGTCCAGGTAATATGTAAATAGTAATTTCGTTCAAAATTGGTGGTAGACTATGAATACAAAGTAATGGCAGTATGTAGTATGTGGATATAAAAGTTTGCCCAAGAAAAGGTAAAAACAAAGCATCATCGAGAATCGAGACGAGACGGCAGTTTTGCTGCTAAATAAATTGCATTCGACTTTTTTGAAATTTTTTGCCAATAATATGGCCTGAAATGTAAATATAAAAATTGAATTAGTGGATTTCATAGCCAGAGGACTTTATCCAAAAGTTTGACATTTTTATGACATAAATTACAGCAATTAGAAATGTGATATGCTATGCTCATGTTTTCATAATTCATAAAATATGTTTTACATTTGATATAGCTTGCTCTGTTTAGTCTGTTCTGAGTTCTGAGCGGTCTCTGACTGGAGTGTATATTTTTGAGTTCTTCAGGTTAGTCTTAAGGTTTTTTCGAATCTTTTGTCTGTTTTTATTTTATTTATTTAACCGAGCCCAATACATTTTCAACTAATTAGATTGCAAAATTGAATTGCATATATATAGGTCTAAAATTTATACAGTGTCAGTGAGACACAGAAATTTTAATTGCATTTGTCGCACAATCAAGTTAGAATTGCATATAAAAACGATCATTTGGTTTCAAGCTTGGGTCTTCCAAATATACCTAGGTAATTTAAATTACATTGGTTTTTGATGTTTTGAAGGATTTTAGATATTTGGCAGAAAGTGACTCAGCACAGAGATGTATTCCAGGAGTTGCATACTATTTATATGCATAAAACAAAACCAGAAAGTCAATCCTCAATATTACTGAAATTCAAATATCGTATAGTATTTGGTTAACACTCAGTCTCCTCAGCGGAATTTACAGCTTTTTTATAATTACTTTACAGAAAATTAAGTACAGAAATCATGAAATTAGAATTTATATTGCACGCATAAAGTAAATGACTTCAGTAAAAGCTGACGAATATCTAGAAATTCTCAATACTCTCAAAGCAGGTGCCGTCATATTATAGTCAAGATCAAGATAATATTATATACGTAAAAGGGAGCATATGCAAATGTACGCAAAATTGTGTCTTCTGAATTCTTTACCAGTTTAGCATACATTGTGCTGCAATATTTAATGCTAGTGCAATTTAAAGTTGAATTTTGTAAATACACAGAAGCTTTTTTCAAGCTAAATTTTAGCCAATGTTAATTAGTGTGAGGAAGGAAGGGGTTGAAAGTTGTCTTTGTCGGATGTGCAAGTCGCAGTGTGCTCCGATCTACAGCCCTTTGTTGGACAGGACTTTGAACTGGCCCCATCGCTTCTCTTCCAATGCCCAACTAGCTAGGCACAGGAAATAACTATAGCGCTAAAAAGGAGGGAGGAAGCTTTCCCACAAGTACACTATCCTGACGGAAATAGTGCAAAGGACATGAGCATGTTACATGCGACATGTGCACGGCTCTCTGCCGCTGGCTGACATGCCCGTCGTCGTCGTCAGACTTGTCTACTTGTCTTGCTCCTCAAATACCTTAGTCATCATCACCTCGATCGACTAATCCTATTCACGTTGTGTCCAGCAGCTCAAGACCACACGTAGGAATTTCTAAAAATGACTTTCTTACCACATTATGACCACAGAACAATTTTGCATTATTTATTTAGATTCATAGCCCACGTTCATTTCAAATTCCATTAAAATTTCTCTCGCTTAGTACAACAATTTGTTTACATTGATTTTTCCATTGTTACAAACAGCAATAAAATCATAAAATGGTTTTCCCTTTGTTCAGTTCATTTATGTATTTTGCATATTTTATATTAAAACTTAACTATAGTACGATAAATGAGGATGACGGAACATGAATAGTGGTGTCCTAAAAAGTACTTAAAACATTACGTGACGACGTGCCTTTAGGAAGAAAAGGCATCGCATTGAACATCATGTCAGCTATTTGTCGAATGACTGTTAAAATCACACTCATTTAAAGTTTAAAAGCAACTGGTAAAATAATACATTAAAGCAATCAATTAATCAACTTTCTGAATGAGACAAAAAAGGACTTTATTCATATCAATGAAAAATTGTAAAATAGTGGAAGAAGACAACTTTAAACGTTATACAATTAAGATTAGTTATAACTATACTATATCAATCAATGTATTTATATTACGTGTATCCGTGTATGTATTTACATATACGTTAAACTTTTAATAGCACTGCTCTATATTTACATTTATGTTAAAGATAGGGACTGTAAAGTTTTGGTCACCTTTTACTATTTTGCCTTGCCAAAGTACGATACATTTGCTTGCACTGCATTCTTAGAATAAATCGACCAGATTAGACAAGCCTAAGATTCTTAATCCACAATAGACTCGTTTATATTTCAATCACAAAATATGTTTGCTGTTCTTGCCTATATATCTGACTGCGCGAATAGGCAACCAAAATCCGAATTGGTATACTGTTTACAAAAACCTTTCATCATTTGCTTCGTCACGTTTTTATTTTCATAGTTAGTGTACATATAAAAAGAAAATGTTTGTAATAGTAATCTAATAAGTACTAAGTAGTGCTTGTAACTTAATTGTGGAAAGTATTTACTGCACTAATGTGGTTTTATTGAAATAGACAATATTCTTTTCATATAATGTCATACGCGTATAATGAATTATGGGTATGGATAGCGAAACTTTATTATGATTGGGTTTTACTTAAATTATTTTAAATGTAATGTCAAAGGGCTTTTACTTAATGTACATAGGTAAAGCAATGCGTTGCGTACTATGCGTACTGTTTTAAAATGTAGATTTTGTGCTGCACTGAGGGGGAGGACAAATGGAAACAATAATAGATTTTATAGGCTTTTTAAAGGTTTTTAAAGGCATCAAATGCTTTTTCTGATTTCCTCTGACAACTGGAAAAGAATTAATTACTTCACTTCACCTTGATTTTTCCACAACACAATTTGTTCTGAACAGGGACACCTTTGAATCACTTGTTTAGCTAATGATTACAGATATTAAGCTTCACTGCTTAACTCTATTTTAAAACAAAACACTTCATTTCATTATAGACACTAGAGCTTAAGTGGCTTAACACTTAAAACTTAGGACTTAAGTCAAGTCTTAAGTGTTAAGAACCCTGAGTTATTTGTAATATTATTATTATTTATTATATTATATCCAGTACAGAAATTCTCAATTTGTCTTAAAGCTTTCAACAGTTCTGTTCATTGCAAGCCGTTTCTAAACGGCTTGCAATGCATCCTCCTGATTCACCAGGCACAGCCAAAACTATCCGCATAATACATATAATACATATAACAATACACAAATTATTGAAACTCTTCCACTCAGCACAGCAGAATATCAAAACCAAACCAAGTTCTGTTTAAAGTAGAGTAATCAAACCAGGTAGGATAGGCAGCAGTAATCTCAGAAAAATCACATTTTTCGAACATTTTAAAATTAAGGTTACGTATTCTACACTACGAAAAGAGTGGTTATGGTTTTCTAGCGATGTGATAATTTTCATAAGCATTAAAGTTAATTTCCTACTCTAAACAGCACAGAAACTGAAATACTAACAGAAACAGGTGCCCAAAATTAAAACTACAGAATATTGGAATATCAGTTAGTTGTAGAGCATGCTCTTACAAATGATATTGTATTTGTATGATGATCATCGAACATTCAATTTTAAATTAAGGTTAACAAGTATTAAGCAACCTAAATCATTTTTAAATTGATTGCTTTAATTTTTTTTTCGAATCCTGGTTTTTTTATTAAGCTAGCTTGCTCTTTACTTACCCTTCTTTACACCGACATTGCAGACATAGAGGGTGCTATTTTTGTGGTAAACCTGGTGAAGACATTTGCGATATGTGGCTGGTGCAATAAATAATTCAATACAGAGTTTCCTTATGTATTATTATTTACTACCCGCACATCTCATTGTAAGAAATATATGATACCTATTACTCTCGTCACTGCCTACTTATGGCTACTACTATTTTTCCTATTTATTACTGATTATTATCATTTATTCAGCATCAAGCCATTAACGAATTGAGGTAATTTTTACAATGATGACACGATTGATACGTGTGAAGATACGACGAGGAACATAAGCATTCGCTCATTGCCATCGATTAGGCATTATAGTTAGTGTAAAAAATTGGAATTTTAGTTAAGACTACATTTATCTCCAGGACCGAAGGGATATCATGCAGAAGATTTTACTTGGTTACATAGCCGCGAAAATTAACGATGCATCCTAAACGAATAAAGCGCGTAAATATCATACTTAATGGTGTGATGACAATGATTTTCAATCAACAGTAACACCAAGAGGATGCAGTTTCATCTTGTTCCCTTAGAGCGAAACTGTGAGTGCTCCTGTGGTCAGCATCCCAGAGACCAGGAGTTTGGACGATTTTCTGAACTAGTTCTTCAAAGGCACATTGGACTCCTTCTTTAGACTTAGCACTTGCTTCAATGAAAAGCATTGAATGGCGACGGGCAAATTGAAGTCCTTCATCCCTGCTCACTGCACGATCCTAAATTATTAAACCAAATATAATATGATTATCGAATATATGAAGCATATATATTATATTATTCATTCATTGTTCTCATGGTATAACTTTTGCAAATCTATGTGATACTGTGATACGAAACATAAAAGTTTAGCATAGCTTGCAGAAAAGTGTATTGCCAGTTTTTGTCTTTTGTAAGATCCACCACTTACTTCCATATTACAATTTTTGTCTCCTAAGTAAACCTTGCAAAGCCCAAAAGATGAGTAGATGATAAATTGAAAGTAAAATTAATATTATGCTGACCTTGTCGATTTTATTTCCTACGAGCATTTTAACGATGTTGCTCTTCGTAGCGTACGTATTCAATTCTTGCAGCCACGGATCAAGTCGTTCAAATGAAGCCCTGGAACTAACGTCGTAAACAAGGATAGCTCCTTGAGCTCCTCTGTAATAACTGGGGGTCAATGTTCGAAACCGTTCTTGTCCAGCAGTATCCCAAATAGCTAATTTCACCAAGTTCCCCTCTACTGATAATGTTTTAACCTTGAAATCCACTCCTATTGTTGCTGGTTGATCAGGATCAAAGACGTCATCGGTGAATCGAATCAATAAACTAAAAAACAATGTTATTATGTACAAAGATTATTGCTATCGTAAGTTGACGTACGTTAATCAACACTGCATTAATTGAATTTAGAATTGTATTAATACATTAATACGTAAATACATTAATACGTAAATGTTTCTTACGAAGATTTCCCCACTCCACTTTGGCCAATAATTAGGATCTTCAATGTTGTTAAAACCTCATCTGAAGACATCTTGTTTACGTCCCTATTGATAACTGTAAATTGAGATAAAATTTTAATCACACAATATCACAATACATCGAATACATTGTACTTGCCTATGAATGTAGTATTAAGGCTGAATTGATATATTATTACAAAACTACATATTATAATACAAATGGCAAAACTTACCTCTGCAGTATAAGAACTTCAAATTTATTCGCTTTTCCTGATAGTAACAGTAAACAATTAAGCAGACTTAGCAGACCTTTGACCTTCGACCTTCTCCAGTCTTGAGACTTAATAAATTCAATATTCTAAGCCCGTCAGTTACTTTGTCTTTATTAGATTAGTCCTTACGAATTAATTAGTTACTTACGAAGAGAAAAACGTGTAATAGTTAGCAATTACAAATCGACATTGAATGTTGGAGGTGACGAATATGATGACGTAATATAATTATTTCTTGATAATCACAATTATTGCGTTTCCGTAATGTAAATACTACTGCTGCACAATTATAAAGAATTGAATAAAGCGCGCGATTTGTTCCTCCTTGCTTTTACAAAATTGTCCTTTATAAATCCACAGTTCCAGTTTCCCCGTTCAACCCTGCAGAATGAAAACTACACGGAAAGTGCTAAGTGTACCTTGTTTTTCAAGAAGCAAAGACAAGAAAAGTCTCAAGATCCCAAGAACGTACAAATAAAAGGGTGTAGTTTTTTGGCATACGCTATGGAATGAAAACCAAAAGGTGGGGACAATCTATCCATGTGTTACTTCTGGATATAAATATCGATGATATTATAATATCAACCTTACAGACAATGCAATGGAAACATCTACAGAGCTGCTGTGCAACTGTGCAAATAGCACTAGCACAATGTATATTCGCAATTCCTTCGTTGTACCTACATATCTACATATGGTATATCTACATATGAAATGCATTACCAAATATATACCAAATCGTGATGAATTCAAGTAAACGGGAGAGGTATTTTCTGGAAGTGAATGCGAACTTTCCCGATCTCTAAAAGTTAAACGCAGGTATTTTCCTGAGTTTTCACTCCTAAATATTATTGATATGCAATCTTTAAGAAAATACTGTCAATATACGAAACACGAAGTGTATATAACAAAACTGTTTTTTGTCTTTCCAGGATAGCCATGTTTTCCACTTAGGTATGCTTGTCTATGGCAGGAATTTTTAATACTGCAATTCATTGTAAAGAAATTAGAAACATTATTTCGATTCAGTCATACTGTGTGTAAATGTACATTTAAGACGAAGTTGGCCAATAAGCCTTTCTTTCAGAGGGATACAAACATGCCTTCTTCCGCTATAAAGTTTGATGTTGTAGAGAGCATACCAGTAATGAAAAGAGCATACGTGTATAGACGTGTAGTATAGTCGTTTAGCTTAGAGAAGCCGTAAAACAACCCTACGTTTATCCTTTACTGGTAATATTTGTCATAAATTGTAGGGTTCGGAAGGAGTAGTTTCATAAATATGCTGATGTATTAAAGAAGAGATTATTGTAATTAGTAATGATATTAATTGATTACCACAAGTGAAAACATCATGTTAATTTTATAGAATATTTATTTTGCATTTATTTTATGACAGAATATTTATATGTAAATAGAATGTAACTGCATTGCTTGGAATTACTAAAGAAGGTACGAAGGTAACAGCAAAATCGTGTCTTGCATTTGTTTTACAACTTTGTTCACGGACAAACTTATATATCTACTTTATTTAAGGAAGAAATGAGGAAAATGCCTTACTATGTAATACCTAGGTGCACATAATATGCGTTTACTAGTTATTAACCAGTGTAAAGGGTAGTAATGTTTGTCTACCAAGAAGAAGGAGGCCAAAGTTGGTTTCAGAGGATTAAACACAGTTTTATTTCTTTGTGAGAAGAGGTCGCAGTTTGAATTCCGGCTTTTGAAAACTTGGCATTTTTATTTCTTGTGAGTTTTCGCTTTGTGAGACAGATTATATAATTTTAGCAACCTGATACATTTATGTAGACATGTAAATAGCGCACTGAGATTCAGATTAGGGAGCAGACTTGAGAAAAATGCTGCACAAAAAGTTGGTATAGGGTAATAAAGACAACTGTCGCGTCGTTATTGTATTGTCTACTGTTTGTCATTGGAAATTATCTAGACTATTGACTATGCATATGGGTATTATATAGTGAACAGTACATAATATCACCAAATTTAATGACTAATACATTGATCATGTCGATGTTTTGCAGAAAAAAATGGCTGAATTTTGCGTACGATATATATTGCAACTTGTATTGACTCTTCGCAATATGGATTTAGAATCGGTCATGCCCTTGCAAGGCGCACGGGAAGACTTTGACAATTTATAGTGAACCCAGGCAGTATTATATGAAAGAGTTTATGCTATCAATGTGTTGTTTTAATTATAATGATTTACAGGCACACATTAGACACAGCTAAGAAAAGACACGACGGGTATTTAATGCAACGAAACCGATACGACGTTCACAGCTTAGCAAGATGCTTTACATGCTTTACCGTCTCATCTAATGTACAGTGAGAGCCGCTACAAAGTTTACATGGGACTACCAGTGTGTAAGGAAGTACATGTGTATTTTAAATTGGCCGCTTTTGGTTTGACGCGGGAAATCAAAACCAACACACACATATATACCGTGATATTTCCTTTTACACTGATAGTCCCATGTAAACTTTGTAGCGGCTCTCACTGTAGGTATAGAACAATATGTCGCCATTCTCGCCATTATTGTCACATCTGATGTGATGTTTGCACTGTTGGGGTAGATGTGAACTTTGATCCTCCCCACTATTCAGGTTGGGAAAGCTTAGAGTACGACCATTATAAAAGTCAGTTAATATTCTTAGAGCAAACTGTGTGCGATTATACAACTATCATGGGGTGGGGTGGAAAAATATGTACATGACTACAAAAACCTTTAGTTCTGTCTGGAGTACCCCAAAATCTATTTTAGATTAAAAACGTTATTCCAAAGCTTTATATTTTATTATTATCAATTATATGCCTGAAGAAATATTTCATCGTAGTGTACGCAATACTTATTAACATTGTACATTATAGTAGACAGTGATACGGATTTAGAGACAAAGTGACACAGGAGAAGGGAATTATAGTGCCCTCCGTTCGTATAAGCGAACTTTTTTAACGAATCAATATTTAAACAGGAACATGAGTATAATCTTTGACCTATTGTGTCTTGACCTGTAATGGCTTGACCTATAAGACCACTTGTGTTTGACCTAAAGTGCCTTGACCTATAAGACATGTAATCCGGTCTTATAGGTCAAAGTCAAAATGAAGGGGTAGGTCTTACAGGTCAAAAAAAACGCCCAGGTCAAACGACAATTTAGGTCAATTTTATTTTTTTATTTTATTTTTAATTGCAATCAAATAAGACATTAAGATTAGATAATTGTATTGGTAATTGCCAGTAAATCCGTAAGAAATATCCGTAATTAATGGTTGCGTTGTTTTTTGACATATAAATGAGCCATTGCTCTCAAGAAGTCTATTCTGCTTTTATTATAATAGTTTTTTACTTGGTTGAGTATTTTCTGTTCCAAATCCCGATACTTTCGTCTCTGCGTGGGATTCATTCCCATGTTGAAAAACTTAAGCGAAACGAACGTATTGAAGTGTTCATGCTTAAGGTGAGAGAGAAAAGTCCATATTGAAGGATGTGCGATTCGTTTTTACAATTGACTTTTTGACGTCAGTGAATCCATCACTATATTTATTGCCTGCGACACTGACACCACTGCTGCGAGTAACCGACATGACAAAGTGATATTGAGAACTAAACCACAAACGGTGAGCACTTCTCTTTCTGCGCCGAACTTCTACCTGGGCGATATCACCATACATAGATGCATATTACAATTAGAATGTCATTACCATCTTTGCATTCGTCAGTTGTATGCTACCTGTGCAAGGAGATAATGAATCATATACAAATAACAATTCCGATGTAGACAGTGAGTCTATACATACAGGAACATGAGTATAATCTTTGACCTATTGTGTCTTGACCTGTAATGGCTTGACCTATAAGACCACTTGTGTTTGACCTAAAGTGCCTTGACCTATAAGACATGTAATCATTTAAACTGTGGTACAGGAATAACAAAGACTTACACATAACACTTATTACTTCATAGAGAATTTTTTGAAAAATGTTCTACTACTAAAGCTGGATATGGATTAAACCCAATGAAGATACCACTTTCGTTTTTATAGTGATGGATTTAATAAAAAGGGAGAAAAATCGCAATGAGATTTTTCTTGAAAATATCACATTTTTATGAAGATATTTCATTGTTTCAAAAATCATGGCATTTGTAAAACGCTTCAACAACTACTCTTAAAAAGGATAGGAAAATACGTAAACAAATATTTATATTCTATGAAATTAACCAATAGGTATGTCTAAAACAGAAAACAAATATACATAATCGTTTATTAAGTATCGTAAGATACTTTATAAAAATTCCCTGGCAGTCTGTCCGTCCATCTGACCGATAACTCGAGGTTGATCGAGGATTTATACATATACTAAAACTCATATGCCACAGAACTAAGTTAAATATTCCCCACAACTAAGTACATTGCTCCCAACCTTCTTTTGACACCAGAAATATTATTTTGATAATATATTCCAAGAAACTGGCCTATTAGAACAGAACAGTTTCCTTAAGTTATGTTTTGCATCTCATATCGTTTGACAACTATGTATATACGGATTTCAGTTTTCTAATTTTATTGAATTTATTGTGTTCTGTGACTGTCATATAATATTACGTACAGTTTTACACAGTACACAAATAATTTTTCCATCTATATTTCGGGCGATACTTGGTAACTTGGTACAACAGGAGATTGACAAACACAGGGATTTCATTTGTTGTTCTTGCTTAAGGCTGAGTCTATACCTAAAGAGCGTATCCTAAATTCTGTGATGAAGAAATGACCTTGAATGAAAGATAATCATAAAGCGTGTGTCTACCACAATTAGTAACAATAGTAAACAAAAAGCAGCTGTGTATGCTTTATTTCTTTACTCATCTCATTCCACCATATTCTGTACAAATAAGACTCATTTCAGGTTTCCCCGAAATCCTCGAAGTCATTGAGTAATAATCCTCATTGGCTTCGATTTTCAATGTAATTTTCAAAAATCCATATTTGAGGATTTTTTGAACCTTTGGAGGATCAAGATTTACAAATTCGAAAAGAGGACAAAAATATGTAGGGACCACAGCCTTTGTTTTTTGAAAATATATCTTTAATTACAATAACCATCATGTTTTATCTGTCTCACAATGTTATAAGGATAGGAACAAATTTTTGTGATTTTAACTTTTCAAATTGGTATAAAATCTATATTTTAAGGTATTTAAAATTTTGAAGCCCTGTGGTCCCTCGGTAAGGAGTTGGAAAATTTCAAAGTAGCCACACCTAACTCAAATTCGGTCAAATAAATGAGTTAGATGGAATTTAGATTTGCAATGTAAATGGGTAGACTCAGCCTTAAGAAGTAAAATTCTACAGTTTACAATTCGACAACTCATATCTTGAAGAGGTGTACTTTGCTTACCAGGGAGTATTAAAGAGTGCATATATCTTAAATGGATGTTCCCTAGCTCTGTGCACTCCCCTGCAAAAACTCTGAGCATTTATTGGACATTATTGCAGTTCCATTTATTACATTCCCTTAATAGTTTAAACTTAAATTTATTCTACGTCTACATTACAAGGGATATGCATGCAATGTATCAGAGTTATTTCATAATTGTATAACAAATTATTTTTAACAAATGCGCAGTCCTAATAGTGTCAGTGCTGCTAACTAATGTTTCCATTCAATTTTCGTATGTCCAATCGTTTCATAAAAGTTGTGATGTGGCTGGTGAAACTCACACCCTTTCCGTTTACTGTAATTCAGTTTGTGTTGGAACCCAATGCATTGGATGCAAATTAGCTTGATAGAGACCAGACATTCATTCGCATTGAGCATTTACTTTAAGGTAAGTAAAACAACCAGCAACAATCCCTTGGAACTCTGATCAATATCTTACTTAAATAATAAAATACAACGTATAAAACGGCAGATCAAACAAGTTACCATTAACAGTTTAGTCTTTAGTTGGACTACAGGTGGATAAATAATGGATAGAACTGTAAAGAAGAAAATTGAGAAAGAATATCTTAAGAAGCTGAAAACGCCTTGCCGGATTCCAGTTGCTCAAAATGACAGCCTAGATGATCAAGGTGCATACTCCGTTTCTGCTTTAAAGGAAGCAGTCGAATCTTGCGTCTCTAACACACCTGTAAAGAAACAAGTGCGAGCAGTCAATTCAGAAAGTACCGGTTATGAAGCAGTTTTCCAAAAGGATCTGCCACCTCAGTTGAATTATTCTGCAATTGATGGTAAGTGTAAGCAACTCATAAAAGTTTCATTCCATATGGCATACTTCCCAGGAAGGGGGAACAATATTACTACTTTTGGTTTTGGCAAAGATTACATAGTTTGCTGGCATTATTGTAATGATTTAAATCTTTTTAAATACAGATATTGTGACTTTAGAAGATTTGGAGAAAGTCCTTCCAAAGTTTAGGCGTCTTTTACACTCAAAGGAGTGTTTGATTACTGATGCCGATCGGACTGAAGATCTTTTTGCAAGATTGGGATTCATAATACAGTTTATGAAATCAACAGTAGCCTCAACAAGTGAAAGTGAAGCTCTCTCTGTGGATAAAAAAATTCGAATAAAAGTTTCAAACGCACGTTTTTCTTTTCCCATTATAATTACTATTTTAATTACTATATGCATTTTTTCTTATTTCAAAATTGTAATTATCTGCTTTTATTATTTCAACTTACAGGCTTTTGTCAGTTTACACAAAGCAATTGTGGAGCTCCATAGAATAAGTTTCAATATTCAATACATGCTGTGCCAGTTCAGAAAAAACGACTGGGGCTTCTCAGTTGAAGAATTCAACCACCTTTTTGATGAATTACGAGATGGAAGTTGGACTTTAAAAAAATTAGAAAGCGATGATTTGGATATAATTGAGACTTTCAGAAAATACATGATGGTTCTGGATGTTTATACAAAAGTATTTGTCGACAAATTCTTCAAAAATTGGAAACTTCTGGTTCAACTTCTAAGACCGGAGCACAAAATTGTGTTTGCAGTAGAAGTTGCAGTTTTTCAACATAATTTTTGTCTCATGAAAATTACCTATGACTCCATACGAAGTAAAGGTTATGTTGCCCCAAAGATTTTCGAAGAGGGATATTACCAAACCATAAGGGAAAAGTTCTTTAAATTTAATCCTGAACTAGCATCGTGTCCAAACTTTGTGGATAGGTTGAAGATTTTAAAGAACGTTTTCGGTGGTAAGTGGGTAATACATAAAATCTCAATTTTTCATGCTCTTAGTAACGTACATACTTAAATGTTTTTAGCTGTATAAGGTTAGTCGATTAGTAGAATAGGTACCTTAATTGCAGTTTTTTAATGAACATATAATAACTTATCGTAAACCATCGTATTGTTTATTCCACAGAGAGCTTCTGCAAATCCTACTTCCATATTGACACAGACACAGATACAGATGTCGCACCACCGGCCAATCCAAAGAAAGCCAGGATAGAGGTTGAAAATCCTTCTTTGGAAACATTATCTAAGGTAATGGATGTTATTAAAGATATGAATATGGTGCAAAGAAGGAACTTAGTTTACCAAACGCAAATGCTAAGCGAAGAAATAAATAAAGACATACAGATGAAGCTGGCAATGTTGCCCAAGAAAGAAGATGAGAATGACCCTGTAAGCGAAGAAGATAAATCAGAAGAAGAGTATTTTACTGGTAATGATGACGAATAGAGTGAATTTTTACTATTTCTTATCACTGGACGGAGTAAACGAAAATTCATAGTTTAGTATCATGGTTTCCGACAGGTTGTAAAGACTTTTGAATTGAAAATTCTTTTGTTGAAAATTTAATTGTTGAGATACCCGTTGTAAATGAGAAAACATTGAAATATTACAAGTAAACCTTATGTCAAATAATAATGTTTTTATTCATAAATATTTTAGTAATAAAAACATGTTTGTTTCTTTAAAAATACAAACAGTAATACCATCTGGAACAGATTATTTCATCTTGAATAAAAATATGTACATATTTTATAATTAATGTTCAACAGTTATCAGCTAAAGAGTACTAGCTTATATATTCATTAATATTAAATGCACCATTAGATGATCTTATTGGTACAACTATTTAATACAACTATACGCTACAATAGGTATACATACTTCTGTACATATACAGAAATTACACAAAACATGTCTCCAGTTTGTATGAAAAATATTCCTTAAAAGAATATCACAGAAATCAATTAACATTCTTCTTTATTGTCGAGACTCATTGATGCTGTCATTTAAATCATCTGTATGAACTGTATGTGGTATGAGGGCCAATCTTGCTTCATATGCCTTCAAAAAACAAGAAGTAACATTTTCCAATGTTCTGTGTTATAACTAAAGTAATAATTAAAATATTTCAAATTAAAATTCTTACCTTTTGAGCTATTTGCCTTAAGTTAGCACTGCTTGCTTTTCCAGAGTGCCTCACCATGGTTGTCAAAATTCCATCGCGATCTTTTAGCAGAATATGTGGATGATCGAATTCCTTTAAATTAAGAGTGAAATGTTAAAAACTTAATGGCAAAACCTAAATTTTTCGACTCCTGAGTTTATTGTCTTTTTTAGAAACTTACTTTGACGCATCCACCATCCAGTACCAGTATTTTGTCGCAGTCCATTACACTGTGTAGCCTATGAGCAATTGTAATTATTGAACAGTCTGCAAATTTGGTGCGGATTGTCTCTTGTATAAAAGTATCTGTTCTGTAAGCAAATCAAAATTTAGCATAAGCTGGATCCAGGATAATGCATTATGCAAATTCCGAACTCGAAGAAAACTTAGGACACTTCATTGAAAATACAATTAGAATTAACAAACGATCTGGTTAGCAAAATCATGTGTTTTCATACCTGGGATCGACGTTTGCTGTAGCTTCATCCATTACTAGAATTCTGTTTCTTCTTAGAATAGCCCTAGCCAAGCAAACAAGTTGGCGTTGCCCTGCAAAATACATGCAAATAAGCGTCATTATCATTCAAGTAAAACAGTCGTTGATAGAATAATGTAACTAATTGTACATTGCCATACCCAAACTAAAATTACTGCCTCCATCAGAAACTTTGAAATCTAAAGCGTGCACTGCGTCTTTTAGTTCGACCTACAAACAAATCGGAAATGTTCCTCACTTTTATGCAACCGTACATTTTTATTTTCGTCAAATATTGAAAACTGTAAATATACCTCATCTAAAACTTGATATAATTCATTATCAGAGAATTGGTCAAAGGGATCCAGATTATAGCGCAAGGTACCCGAAAACAGTACTGGATCCTGAGGTATTATTGATATACTTTTGCGTAGGTCGTGAAGTCCGATATCATTTATGCGAACACCATCAATGAAAATTTCCCCAAATGGCTCTGTCATTCTAAAAAGGGCGGCTATAATCGAACTTTTTCCAGCACCCGTTCTAAAAATAGGAGATTCAAGCTTATCGCAGTTTTGAGCAACAAAAGCTTAGTTTGATAATCTTTATTGTAATAAGGTGTGGCTCAAAATATCTATGAAATTTAAAGAAATACAAAGATGCAAACCTGCCAACTATTCCAATCTTTTCTTTCGCACCAATATCAAAAGTTAAGTCTTTCAGTACAAGTTCGTCTTTATAAGCTAAAGAAACATGATGGAATTTGATAGCTCCAAAGAAAGGCCATCCTTCTGGTGGTTTCTTTTCTTTAAATTTATGAAATAAACATCGGATAAGTCATTTTTTAAATACATAAGTTCAAATTCATATGTATATAGATTACTTTCACTAGACTCTAATGCAGCTTCTGGTTCCAACTTTACATACTCTAAAGCTCTTTCAACGGATGTCATTAAATTTTCCATTTCGGCAGATTGTCGCATTCCCCATTGGAATGTTCCAGTAAGTGTCAATACGGAAGAGATTGCCAAGCCCACATTACCGCTCATTGTAGCTATTCAATTCAATTCAAACACAAATTCAATTATGCTACTCAATAATTATACATAAATTGAAAGTGTACAGATAGAACCGTACATGAGGAAATAACGAGGAAACTGAAAGTAACAATCATTAAGAAAATTACTGAAATCATTTCCAACCATATGCCAAACCATCTGTTTGAAGATATGAACAGAAACCACGCAGATGAATGCAAGTCCTAAATATTTTTATAATCAGAATTCAGTCATTAAAATCTTTGAGAAAATTTGATATTTAAATTTTGTTTACATGTTTAAATTACCTGATGTCCATCATATTGATGTATCAAAATAGGTTGAGCATTAGACGACCTAATTGTCGTTAACCCTTGAATGGATGCCGCTAAATGTGTAAACAATGGACTTCTAGCTAAGAATATAAGAATGAATACAGAATGAAATTAAACCAATTAAATGAAGAATTAATTTCAACTTTCAGGGATGAAGTAAACTTACTTATAGCTTCAATTCGTTTCACATCTCTGGCAGTTTTTATATAAAACCTTCGTATGAGCCACAAGGCAATAATCAGAAAAGCACTTGGTAAGAGCACAAAATAGTTTGATATTACTACAATTATCACCACTCCTATCATAAGTAGAAAAATGGACAGAACATCGATAAAGGCAGAAGGTAAGTTTTCATCCATTGAGCCAAGATCTTTTGTAAATCTGTTCATAATCCTTCCTAAGAGAGGGTAAACAAAACAATTTTAGAAAAAAGTCATATTAAATATAGGCATATAATTAACGGGTACATAAAATAATTTAATGATATTTTTAATATCATGTAAATCATGGTAAACGTTTTTACATCCCCAAAGAACCTACTATTACTGTCACTGTCCCTTAAAAATAATTTAAATTTCCCTTTATTGACTGAAGTGGTAAATATTTCTAGCTTGCATAGATTCGCACTTAAAGTCTATGTGCACGGGTTAAAGTTATTTTTGGAAAGTCAAGTCACGATAAGCAAGACATTAAATAAACGGATATATTACCGTTATTTGATCATGTCCCTTGTGTGCAAAAGATTGCAACCACTTGCTTGCTCAAATTATTTGTCTCCCTAGCTCCAATTGTCAAACCCAACGACTCAAAGAAAGCTGGCATAATGGCAGATCGCATTACTACGGTCCTGTTAGTTTTATGTTATGATTTAACTCTGGATTTGACCCAATCACTAAACATTCTATTTTGCGTTTTCTATTCCCTAATTGTTAAATAAACAAAGATATTTTGTACATTTACCATTTACACAAATGTGAACTTCAGTCAATTTAGGGAATTTTAAAATAATTTTTGTGAATTATGACCTTTTAAATTAATTAAATTATTTTAGGGATAACACGATAGGCATCTAGCCAAATATAAATTATACTTTATACTACTATTACATAATTAATTTTGTTATTATTGCTGAATTTGTATAGTAAAGAACAAACCGGACGGATTGTCATCAAAAAATTTTGTAGGTGCACGAACAAGGCTTGAGAACATTCGATTATGAAGGTTTATGCTGATACGCATACAGTAGCGAAAGAAGTAGGCAGCTTTCACGTTTGTAGAAATTATTATGGACAATACAAGGCCACAGTACACCCATATATAAAAATCTTGTCCTAAATATACGTCTAAATGTTCAATATGCCATGGCATTGGGAAACTCGTAGTTTTATTGAATTCCACGGAAGAAATATTGTAATTTCCTCTTTCTGAATCAAAGGCAACATTTTCCGGAGGGTTTTTTGCAGTTTTCGCATGCTGCTCCTCATGGTTAGTCCTTAAAAGATTAAATAGAATGTAAACACAAATGTTGCAAAGTAACATGTAGTACGTAACTAAATTGGAAAGTCTCATAATTAATTTTAATTACCAATAAGAGAGCCAGAAGTCTGAAAAACTGTACAATAGTTGAGATACCAAAAAACCACTAAACACTAAAGCCATTCCAACAAGAGAATCTCCAGATCTAAAGTACGCCCAGTACGTTTTAGCACTAACACAACCTTCCGCCATCTTTTCGCTTTGTTCTTCACGCTTTTCGTGCTTTTTCTTTATTTCTTGGGAAATCTAAATATAAACATAGTACATAATTATATATGTAAATACATTTCCTTTCTATCTTCATAATCACACTAATTAAATATAGCAAATTAATATAGAAATACTACTGCTAATGAAAAATTAATATAGAACTACTAATGCGATTCTATACTTACAGCTTCCATTTTAGTGATACTTGCTTTCCTTATTGTATCCTCTTCACTTTCCCCTGTCATGAGGCTAACGAAATTAATTCCCTTTTCGACCAATTCCGTATACGTCCCTTGAGCCAGAATTTGACCCTACCAAAACAATCCAGAATCACATAAGATCAAGATGCTTAGCAATTATTGCAAATGTTACTAGTTACTAATCGCTAAATATAGGTAACATGACATACGTGATTGAAAACAAGAATATGATCTGCTTGCGGAAGATACTGCAATTGATGTGTGACTAAAATTCGCAAGCAATCCCTAAGATGCTTTTTAACACATTTTTCAAAAATATGTCTGCTGACTCGCGTATCTACGGCACTTAAAGGATCATCCAATAAATATATATCCGCATTTTGATACAAAGCTCTTGCTAAATTAACTCTCGCTTTCTGCCCTCCACTGAGAGTAATTCCTCGCTCCCCAACAATTGTTTTATCTCCTAATGGTAAATTCCACAAGTCACTTTCAAGAGCACAAACAGATAGTACTTCATGGTACCGATTTTCATCAAAGGGTCTTCCAAAAACTATATTTTGTTGAAGATTTCCAGAAAATATCCAGGGTTCTTGAGAGGCGTAAGCAGTTGAGCCGTTAATACTGCATTTTCCATCTTTAATTGGTAATTCTGCAAGAAGTGCTTGCAAAAGGGATGTCTAAAGAAAACCATATCTGGTAAAAGCCTTAAATTTTTATTTTATTTTAAAATCTAGTATATTTCTATCAGGTTTACCTTTCCTGAGCCAACTGGTCCTGCAATCATAACTAATTGGTTTCCTCTTAAGGATGCTGTAATATTATCCAGGGTCAACTTTTCTCCAGTCCAACTGTATAAATTATGATGTTATCGTCATGTTTATTAAATTGGCCTACTTTGATGAAATAACATTTTTATATCTATAACTCAATGATAACCTGGCAGTAAGTCTGTCCATGATAATTACAGGAATATCAGAGTCCTCGTTGTTATTTCCTTTCATTGAAAAATTCTCATTAACTTTCTGTTCGTCTAAGAGTAAAAAGGTCTGTTGATTTCAAGAGACAAAGTAAACGTTAATATACAATGAATATTAAAATAAATGTACATGTAAAATTATTGTTGAGCTGATTAAATGACCTCGATCCTATTTGTAGCAACAATAAGTTCCCCAATACCAGCTGCAGCAGAGGGTAAGGTTGAGATCATGTTTTGTATGATGACATTGAAAATAGCAACGGAGAAAAAAACCTTGTCAGCAGTTAATGTCCTATTTCCAAATAGCACATACGTAAGGAATGTCAAAAACGGTATCAGTTTCGACGAGGAGATATGCAAAGACAAGTAAAAGGAACGTAGATAAGCACGCTTTCTCAGGACTTTTACTTCATGTCTAGAAAAACCATTAATCAATTCATTTATCAAGTTCGCTCTAGCCGGTAAAGCATTTCCGTCCGATCCCAATTTTTTTCTTTTCAAGGATAAAAATGTAATGTTTCTTAAAACACGAATCCATACTGCTATTGTTTGACTTACAATCTTATGCTATTGACTAAAGTTGAAAATGGTTTCTCCCAAGCGTACATTTTTATAACCCGCATAGCAATAATAATCTCATTCATTATTCTTCCCCTTTCATCAGCCTTCTGAGCGATTTTGGAACGAAATGTTCTTGAAAGTTTTCCTATATAATCTAATAAAATCAATAAATTGGATTTAATTCCATTAGTGCAAATATTGAAGCTATATACATTAAACATTTAAGAATTTAAGATTTCGCTTACATTGTACAGGCATCAGAAGAAATACAAAACCTATACCGGCTAAAATGGGAAACACAATCGAATAGTATAGTAAACACAAATATTTTAATTAAATAAATATTGAAAATTAGTTTTGAATCATTTCGTACTTACCTAAGCAAGAAACACCCAATTCTTCCCACAGAAAATATGTAAAAATCACAGTTTGAATCGGCCCAATATATAGGTAAGGAATAAAGAGAACATTGTAGTCGAAACGATTGACATCATTTGACAAAAGATTTACTAGTTGTCCTACGGTCGTTTCCCCCTGTGCCTTGTGGCTTAAGCGTAGAGCCTAGATTCAATATAAAGAGCATGATAGGTAAAGACTCTTCAAATTTCATTTTAATTAAAAATAATTTCAAAACCTTTCGATAGATGAGAGAAGAGGAAGAGATGCGACATTTCATTCCAATATGCAAAATTGCAAAGGACAGCGGGTGAATAATAAGAGAGTGAGCCAAAGATGTGAAACAAACGCCACAAGCGTACCAATATTTTTCTCTTAAGGGTATTGATTTGTCACTGAAAGATCTGATGAGAAGTCTTAAAAATATTGGCTGAGCAACTCTGTAGAATTATGTTACAAAGTAATTACCTCATCGTATTATTCTTTACAATACTATTGCTATTATTGCAATGTTCATTTATGACCTACCTTATGACACATTCGTCAAACATAACGGCAAGTCCTAGTACCATATAGGTTTTACCAAAAACGCCAATCAAAGCTTTGTAAAACTTAGGTCGTCGTCCCTTGAGCTCCGACGCTCTTCGCCTCTCTTCCCATTCCCTAAGCACAATATTTCAAAGTTTTAAATAAATAAAAAATTATGACATGTTAATTCTTTTCATGCTTCCATCAATGTATTTTAGCTTCTGTAGCGTATCTTAAGTTAATTTATTTTCATAATCTCTTTACTTCATAAATATTTTGTACAAAATGCAATGCAAAATCCAAACCATACAAAATTTATACGGTACAATGAACACTAAATAGGTATTGCTGTGCTTTTATGCACATTAGAATTGCATTTGCTACTGTACATGTAATAAAGTATTATTTTACGTCATCCATCCGTGGTACGTAAAACAATAGTAGTTTGTTCTTAATAAAGTCTCTACAGCTTTGTGCTTCAAGAATCTAAGCAATAAACCCACAAGATGTCTATTATTAGAGCACACATACGTGATGAACTTCTAATTGTAAAGGAAATGAATGTAAAGAAAACATCTTAAAGAACTTTAATGGACCATAATAGCAGCTGAGCTTGTTTTGCTTGTCAAAAATCTAGGGGAAGACTTTTACCAAGTACATGTTTACATTTACAAATACAGTGCACTTAGAACACAATAAAATATTAATTGCCTCTTTCGCTTCTTCAACAAATAGAAGTATAAAAAATATTGTGCATAGTAAATTACAAGTAATTTATGTAAATTCAGGAAAATATTGCCTCTTCTGTGGGTTTAAATAGTGTTTAACTACTTAACGGATAAGCGACTTATTTTCATATTCACATATAAGAAATTGATACTGAATTATCAATTTTGTGGAAAGAATATCCTGCCTTATTACAGTGCAAGTAACCACAATTACGGCATACTCACGTACTTCTTGCATATAACCAAAAGGGCATTTAACTTTTAAGTACTTAGTTAATCTACATTACCTATCTTGAATCTTGATATTAGAAGAAGGCGATTCAATAATAATTTTTGTGAAATTAGAAAACGTAATAAAATAATAGCCATATAATTACTTATGATTATATTAAAGGTAGAACAGTAAAAGTAAATAAGATCCAGATTAACTTATCAATGAACACTACAGATTACTTGATGATATATAGTTTAGCAATAGTAAATAAATGGAAAAAATGACACTAACTTGCCAAGTTTTGTTCCAAGTGTATCAGATACATCCTCGTTGAGTACATTGTACATATCATCAATATCTAAGCCTCTTCTTGAGCCTTTGCGAAATAATGGGAAGATCCATAGGAAGAACAGTTTAGATATTAGAGATGCATTTTCTCTAGGATTTGGACAGTCTTTTTTCTCCCTGAAATCCATCGTCTATGTAGGTTAGTGAGATGAAAGAGAGAAGAGAAAAGAAAATTGTTTCTGAGTGCACTAACAAAGCAGAATAAAATTAGAGTGCAGTAGAGTGCTAGTGCTACCTACTCTACTAACTAAGCATATTTAGTGCAAGTGCAGTCTAATAAAAGCTAGGTTTAGGTTAGCTAATTTGCTTCTCTGCTGCTTGCTTTCTGAATAGATCATGTGCTGTGCCAAATGCCAAACACCAGGAGCAGATAGAGAGAGAGAGCAAAGTCGGAAGAGAAAAAGAAAACAAGAGCAAGAAAAGTGAGGAGATCTGTAAATCTAGTTGCAGTAGTGAAGTTGACTCAGATCAGACAGGAAGAACACAGAGCTAGTAACTTATTGTCAAATCCGTTGTATTTGTACAGATATTTCTGCAGTTTCTAGTTTTGTAGTTGAATTTTAGTAGGACAGCGGAGAAATGGCTAGCGATAAGCTAGGAGAAAGAAATAAACCCGTGAAAATTCCATTAGGAATTCGGAAGCACTTTATTACTAGGCTTTTGCTGGAACTAAAAACTTAATATTTGTGATCTCGTTTTCTTGTGCAGCTTTTGGCTTGCTTTCCTGGTTGCTCCTCCTTCTACTGCTACTCCGTCAAAGAGCTAAATTTTCTGTTTGTCGTTCCTATCTAATCTAGTTTTATTGCGAAAAGGAATATTATGGAAAGGATCCAACATGGAATGGGAGCCGGGCACCGAGTGGAGTTTACTCAGTCAGCAGATGTGATGCGAATGCAGATATTTTTTCTTCTCTTCAATCTCACTATAGTCTGCTCTAGTATAAAACCAAGATATTCACAATATAATCATATAATTCTTTCCACAAAATAACTATATAATCTTATAGGAACACTTTTAGATCACGCAGTAGCACAAAGTACAAAGTGGTACCGAACATTCAGTCAATACCTAGTCTAGTGTAGCGAATTTTCTTCGCTAATTTTGTACTTCTATATAAATACACATGTATTTCTAATGTATAGAGAGACTCTCCGCAAGTTCCTTTATACACGCGTATAACACTGAAACACTAATGTATGAATCATATAGCGTGCAGTTTCTTTCTCCTCCAGCTTCTTTCCAGTACCATAAAACGTTAAAGTCGTTGGTGTCAGGAGTGTCATCAGGCTGTCCTACTATTTCTCAGGAATTGCACTGCCGCACACACGTACTTACTAAGAAAAATCGAATAACATTATTATCACGTTTACGCTTCTATTATTTGTATACCGATTCATACGGGGACAAATGCTAAGTGTACAGTCACGGAACTAAAGGAACTAAACTTATACCTACATATAATTCCAAATCCAATGTGTTTCCATTTACTCCAACGCAATCTTCTATTAAGCTCGTACTAAATAGTCTAGCGTTGCATTCCTGCTCAAAGGAAATTGCTTAGCCTACTAGTACCCGATACGAACCGACACCGATATCCGAATCTTTAACTATTACATTTTATTCTATAAAAGTATTTGTTGCCTATATTCTATATATACCTAAATATACTTTGCACATGCAGTCAATTCATTGGTGCATAATGCATATTTTATCAACTCAAGGCGATAAAAAAGGTCGCCATTTTAAGCTGTCTTAAAGTATAGAAATCCTGTGCACAAAGTTTATTCCTTGAATCCAGTAAATCGGTTGGTGCATAATGGTGAAAAATAATGAAATGCTTGGTAAATAAAACTGTTCGTACATGATTATTAAAAATAAAATGTTGAAAGATTTATAAAATGGAATATTGTTAAATCGGTGGTTAATGTACATGCAGTACAGTTTGTATTTGTATCACTAATTGTGCACTAGATATTTTGCCATACATCAGACAAACCAGTTGACACATGATGTGATGATGAATTAGTGTCAACCGATTTCTTACACTTACACCTATACTCACTCACAACGTGCGAAGAGTACCGAACAATTTAAATCGGTTAATTATTTGGGTGATTTTATTTGCTTTATTTTAGGAAAATAAATTTTCCATGCATTTTAAAATGAATGACACTTTCATTGCAGTAGGTCAACTGGTCAACTGGTTCGTCTGATATATATTTATGGATATGACAAATAACTATAAGATATACACGTCGTAATACACACTACAAAACGAATCTTATAATGAACCCTTTAAAAACATCATGTAACAAAGAGTTACGAGTTGCGTCGAAAAAAAAAGTAGGAAAGTCGAGATCGAGAAAGATAGCAGAAAAGTCGAGATAGTAGGAAAGTCGGGACGGATATTAGGAAAGTCGGTAAAGAGAGTAGAAAAGTGGTATGAGTATTCCTTTGTGCGATTGTGGGTTGCTGTTCCCAGCTTTAACTCGAAAGCACAGACGGACAAATAGACAGACAGACGAGTCGGGCATTATTATAAAGAGGAGCTACGCTCCTCTTAATATTGTCTAATGAATACCATGAATACATACTGCTAATGTATAGTAGAATTGGCCTTCAACCTGTGAAATGTATAAATAAATTAGTCATTAGTGTAAATGTGAGGGAATCAAATGAGTTAGGATTTTCGAATTAAGATACTTTGTTTGTCTAATTCACTACTTTTATACATTATTTACTAAGCACTAATGCACTGGTTAACATTTCAAATGTTGAAGGCCAATTCTATTAATATGTACTTATGTGTTCATTTCACACTATGCAGTATAGCTAATCCAGCCGATTTAACACGACTTCAACCGTCTCTACATCTTCCAACCTTTTTAATATTTTTCATAGTCCATAATCACGTACCAACCGTTTTATTCTCTTTCAGCATTGTGCACCAGCTGAATTGTTTCATCATTTTAGCTATCATTCACCAGCCGGTTTACTGCATTTGTTAAATAATCCCTGTTCATATTGTTTCCGGGTTTTCCCAGCCAACTTTAATCTTAAATCTGAGCAATGAGCAAGACATTTTTTAAAAGTCATGGTCTTCAAAGATTCAACAAAAAACTGTTTTTGGGACGAAAAATATAGCGCATTTGGACAAATCGAACTATCACTGAATTGAAACGGAAAGTTCTAACACAGATAATTTTCGAATACATCCGATCCACAAGGCTTTAATTTTGTACGATGAGTAAAAATGTTACCCTATTTGAAACTCCTTTTGATAACAACATTGTTTAACAGTGAAAGTGAAAAGATTTAAAACACCTCAGGGAGATTAATGGACACTTATATAGAACTATATCAACTAGCATGACCCAATAAACTCGACTGGTAATCGTTCAAAATATTAAACTTCTTAATCTCATACAAGCCTTAAATCTCATACTTCCTAAGTTTTGGAAGGCTAAACTTCCTAAGCACCTGCTGCTGTCAACTTGGAGCAATCCATGAAAATGGAAATCCAGTAATGTGTAGAGAGCATAGAGTAGTGTTGTACAAGCCGTAATTAATGACAAACTAAGCTCTATGTCGGTTACTATAAGCACGATGTGGTTAAATATTTTCCTCTACTGCGGCTAAAAGAGTTAAGTGCAGAAGTACAGCATCAATAGTCATTTAACATTTAAAGCACTTCGTTTTACATATCATATAATTCATGACGAGGATCCTAAATACTTTAATTGCTTAACTAAATGAATGCTACCTAAATTTATAGCTTATTTTATTTGTAAATACCAATTAAAGACCTTATTATAACTTCATCTATTGGTGCACATTTGCATTGTCAAAAATAAACAAACAGCATGAAAAAATATATTCTAATTTAGTTTCGATTTGTCATTAAAATTTTCACTTCCAGATGCAATTAATACTACAGCTACAGTACTTCTTTACTAATAAAGAATTACCCTTAATTGTTAACCAAGCGATATTGGGCTTTGTCTGCATTTATTTATGAGAACAAGTAGTACTACATACTACACATACCACACAATACAACTGCTACTAATAAAGCTAAGCTCGCTAACCTTCAATAAGTGATGTATATTACTGCTTCCTAAAACATAACCAGCCTTACGCAAATTCTGCCTTTACTGGCTGCTAATGCTGCTTTAGGTAATAAATTAATATTGTGCAAGTAAATTCATCAGAGTCAAGTGTACTGCACAGGAACTATGGACCTTTTTTAATATTCCATTTAAATACCTCCTTTAAATAAAAATGCGTAATACGTTTAGAACGCTTCTACGACTTACTGTAATTTTATCGATTATGCATATTATAAGTTACAATTTATTCTTATTGAAATGTGCAAAACTATATTATGTACAAACATACTACTGTTATAATGAATGATGAAGATGAAGTATTAAACAGGTTCTTTAACTTTAACTTTAAAGAGGCTATTAAACTCTAACGAATTTTTCACATCACAGCAATAATATTCAACATATTTACGGTTACAATAGTACTAATTAATATTTTAATATTCTTATATAGTTTTATCTACTATATTTTCCTTTTATACTTGTGTCAGTACTTTTATATTGTTTATATACTGTGTCTAAATGGCAACTATCGATGATGATAACAGTTTAATAAATAAGTTAACTATTGAAAATTTATTAATATTTACCTCAGATGATAAAGATGTTGAAATGCTCAACAATGATGAATGACAAAAGCAGACACACACACAAATAACGCAATGGCAATATCCAAGTTTATGTAGACGAATTTATGCCCAATTTACAATTTTTATGTCCATGTTTTCTATTTTTCTTCTACTACACTATAGTCATGCTCATGACAACATAAATGACCCTTGTGTTTCTTGTCTGTACACCTTCTATAGCGCGACAACTTTATCGCATAAGAACCGCAAAGCTAGACGGTTAAAAAATGTTTGTATTTATCTTCGAACGAATACGACAAATAAACATGACTAAGCAATACGTGCATTCGCATGCACAAACCGTGATAAGCTTTTTAAGCTAAATAATGCACATTGAGTTAATAACCTATAACAGATAATATCACTTAGGTATTATAACGATTTGTATAACGCAATGATTTGCAATTTTAAAGTGTGCAATTTTCCCAATGTGAGACATTATTGATTATGAAAAATGGAACTAGAGACTTAAGATTTAAAAAAAATTTCTGTTTAGCTATATAATTCAGAATGTAAAATGTACCTTGATTCCGACGTTTTTTGATAGGCACAATTTTCCAGAAGTTTTGTGATAAAACATTAACATTTATTATACATGATGGCTTTGTCTACAAAATAAAAGAAAACGGGAGGTATTTCCTAGGAATGAGTACAGAACTATATTAAAAAGTATACCCATGTTATTCATTACCATGCGCTGTACAATGTTTAGTGTAATTTAGGTATTAATAATTTTGTAAAGTGGTAGGTAGTATGAGTTGGTAACGCCCATGACATGAAATTAATGTGTCAACATAGGCAACAGAAATATCAGGAGGAAACCGAAAATGAAAAAGCAAGTCATTGAACGCAAAGCAAAAGCTGTACACTCAACCAGCGAATAAGCATTGAAATATGAAATCAAATTATACAGAAAGGAAATGTAAGATATAGATATATATTATAAGTTTATAAGATAGCTTAAAATAGAAAGTGGTTACAAAAAAGTCATGTATCCATTTACTACAGAGATGTGAAAAATATTCAAAAGGGAATTTTATATCAGATTTATTGGTTGAAATACCTGCCATCATCTTTGTGAATCCTTTTATTAGATTTTTTGGTATCTTCGCTACCTATAATATGCTTGAACATTTTATTTAACGCAGAATGAATAATATACTACTTGCAAACGTAGAAACTCTCACTTCACAGAAGATAGAAACAAACTATTGCAAATTGCAATGTATAGTATGTAATGTGTTGTACCTAATTACTAATTATGTACACAATAAATATTTTCCGAAATGTACTTTAATCTACAGATATAGGATGTGTCATTTATTTTCCTAAATCGAGCTGTATACAGCAAACAATAAAAGTCAGCCAAATATTTGAGTAAAGTCTAGTTTTAGGTGCAATAAACGTTGTGACTGCGATATTATTTAGTCTAAAAACAAAGTGCAGATAAACAAAATTGACAAGCTATAATAACTGTTCGAATACAACTACGCTACTACAAAGTTCCCATTCGGTACTTCTAACTAAACCAAAGGATTGCAGTGATCAGCCAAATGGTAAACCGAATAGTTTACCTATGCAGAAAAAACGGCAAAAAATATGATGATAGATGAATAAGATGAGTCATACTTTTACACCCTTCTTATCTCCAATTGAGTTCTAAGAGTTTATACTGTACCAGTAAAATATTATTCTTCGCGTCTTATGTAAAATACACAGATGTATCTGTATGTGTTATTTACATGTACTACATAGGAAATAATCTGCAATCTTGCTTTGGGGGTTCATTCTGTATTTTTGCAGACAATGCTTTCGTTTTATGATATCCAGAGCACTGTCTATGTTTGCATTCTTGTTCGTGTTGCAAAATTGCTATGTTAATTAATACCATTCTAATTCTACTCATACGCATACTGGTGTTTCTCCAGACTATAAGAAACCACACGATGCGAATATGTTTTGTATGAACTTCTTATGTCAAAAAGATCCATGTTATATAAGAATGTTCCTCGATATGTGTATTATTACTACCCAACGTATATAGACTACTACAAATTATTCTACACAAATTTCTACACAAATGTTAGCAAAACTTATCTGTGCACAAGTTCATGATTGCCTCAATTATTATAAAAAATATTTATAACTTGTAGAACCAGTTTAAGATTAACCATTAATCTGGAATTCTACGATGGATCTCATCCAAATTCAGTACTTGTTGCATGATTGTCCACGATCCACGATATCAAATGTTTAAGATTAGTACGCTTGTGTTTATAAATCCGAGAATTATAATCGTTAACTCTATTTTTGCAAAATGCAGTACATCCAATTTTGGAATAATTTGATTTTTTCACATGCACGGTACATGCAATTACATGAACATCATGATACTCATTATTTTATAAAATCCTGGTTTTCTCAAGTGAGAGGCAATTCCACCACCAATATTTTTGTTTGGTACTTCAAAAGTTCACACAATACAATCGTTGCATCATAATTTTTCATTGTCACATTTTTAATTAGCTTACAGATTTCCATTCTTTACTACTTTTTATTAAGAAAATTCTTTCTAGCAATTGACATCGTTATTAATAATACATAAGATTAATAAAGGCAGAATAGGAGCTAATAATAATCTAAGCTCAGCTTTATCAGTATCAGTTATCGTAAATCCCTGTGTATAGTACTATTGCGAATACTATATACTATCGATTAAACATTGTTATCAGAGGGACATAAATGTATACCATTTAATTTGTGACTGTGTAAATCTCACTAATAATAGAAATAAATATCTAAAAATAGATGTAATTAGTCAAGTAAACGAAGACAATGTATACAAAACCCTTTTCGAAAGTGAAAATGTTAATACATATTTTAATTTATATAATTTCCTTAAATGTGCAATGGTATAATTACTCCGATAATATTTGACTGTAAATGTACTTATTTTCTATATATACTTTCTGTTAAACTTTTAAAAGTTGATATCTGTATTGAGCTGGCGGGTCCTATGTTCAATAAATTCATTCATTCATGTCATATACTATCGATAAGAATATATAATGCATACATGTTAACTGATGATATGGCTATAATAATATATTTCACTCCAATACTTATCCTTATTTCGATGCTGTTGCTGTAAAGTCACAATGTAAGAAGTGCATCTATCAAATCCTTGTTTGAACACTTTTTATTAGCTTACTCAGTATGCAGTATCTATTTACGATAAGACCATAATTTTGTCACTCCAGAAATATTACTAAGTAATAGATATGCCTCAAAAATTAGAATATGTTCAAATGTCAATTTCCTAGTAATATAGTAAAATGGATGTAAGAATGAATTATTCCTAAATTGCAATTAAGTAAGACGACTAACTTTGGTAGTTTGTGCTTGTGACAACTTCCTCTGTATTCATCTGGAAAGTTCACATCAGTTCGCACAGTAAACCAAAGTCCCATGTCCATGTAACTGAAATCCGAAATTTTATATGAACAATATGAATGCATGTATATAATAAATGTCGCTAACTGATAATTCTTTATAAAATTAACCAACTATTCCGTCCTCATTGCTTTTCTGTAGGTACTTAACTACTTCACTACTGACTTCGTTAATTTTGTATTAGGAATTTCGACATTTTGATGTCTTATTATTATTTTACTGTTAACTGTTACTGTCTGTTAAGACAAACTTTAAATGTGAGGTCGTTGGGTAGTTAAAATATCGCCCTCTCACAAGTATAATATCATAATAATCCACAAAGTTCTCATTTTTCTCCAATTTGAAATATTTGAGCTTCGAAGTATAGTACATTTTTCGCGATAAAATAATTGCGTCATTCTCGTTCTTGACAACCATTATTAAATTTATTTATTAAAATTGTTACAACTTCATTTTAGAAATTGCTTAGTAAATACTTCAGGCTAAATTAAGATTTCATTGTCATTCCACAAAATTATTGGCCTCTAAAATGAGAAAATAAATTTTAAAATTTACATCTTTATTATTAAATTAATATTCTGTTAACTTTTTCAAATTATGGATATCCCACCTTCGGAGAAACCTGAGGAAAATCCAGATGATGTCGAAGTGACAAACGAGCCAAGCAATCCACAAGGAGTTCAGGGGATATTATTAAACCAAAATGATCAGCCTATTGGAGATACCGAAATTATTCAGGAAATCCAACCCAAGGCTAGCGAATCTCACCCATCACTTTTTGAACAAAGTCTTGGTGAAAGTGTTAATGAGTTTCAGAATGTTGGTCTTCCTGAAAATGAAGTAGAGGGAGATCTTCCTGAAAACGATGAACTTGGTCAGCGGCCTAGACTCACATTTCTGCTGGACCCAGCAAAAAATGTTGAACCACAACAAGGAATACCCCCAACCGGCATATTTCCACCAGGTCCCCAAGGAAAACTTTTACCACAGAAAATTCCCTTTTCCCAGAAAAAGTTACAAGGACGAAAAGCCTCAATAGTACCTAAAATAGGAGAAAAAAAGGAAGAAACCACAACTGGACTATTCAGTAACATAAAGGAAATTTTTCTTTCATCCTCTAGTTCTGAGGCCAGTTTAGCTGGTTTGAATGCAGCTTTAGTCCATAGGCTGTATGATCCTGCTGACTTAGTTAGACAGGAAGACAAAGGTCGCAGATACTCTCATGTAAGGAAATAATTTGTATGTTGCAGTCAGCATATTAAATAATTATTTTGCATTTTGAAATTGAAATGCCTTACTTTAAAGTGAAGTAACTGAAAAGTTTAACAAGTTTAAAATTTAAATAGCGGGCTATGCATTATCTGGGAGACAGAATCGATGATGTTGATCTGTGCTTCTTAACTATGAAACCAAGAGGTTTACCTGCCGATTGTACAATTAAAGGGAACTACGTAACTGTTTGTAGGCAAAATTTAATTCTAGGTCCGAAAGGGTCACAAATAGAAAAAGTCCGTCTCCCTGTTCTGAAACCAGAAAAGACACAATCGGATGATGATAATCTCATTCTTTTACCTGGACCTTCTCAATACGAAGCAACAAGACATTTAGGTACGTAATAAACTTTTTTACAAATTATTGTGGATTATTAAAAACACTTAGAAGCTACATTTTCTCCTGAGTAAGCCTTTAATAAATTAATGAATCCTGTTAGTTAATCCCGATGATCCGGAAGGATTTACCGAGTATCTGAAAGCAAAAGCAGAGTGGGAAAAAATAAGGTAGGTGCAATTTTCTTTGCTTTTGTTTTCACATATGCACTACGGTCTTTGTATTTAAATACAGATACAGTGTGCCTAAATGTAATGATATGAAATGACATGCTATACGTAATTTATTACTAATTCTAGGCCACCATCAGTCTCCTCAGGAGAGTCATACCAATCTTCTGAAGAAGGTACATCTGTAAAAGTAAAAAACGACATAAAGGAGCAACTATTAAAAGAGAAAAGGATTCAAGAAGCCCAAAAAGAGGCCGAAGAAGCTGCTCTAAGAGAGGCTGCAGAAGCTGCTGCAAGAGAGGCTGCAGAAGCTGCCGAAAACGAGGAAGAAGAAGCTGAACCAAATGAAGAAGGAGAACCTTCAGCCGTTCCCGGAGAAAATAAGGATGGAACCGAAGAAAATAAGGAGGTAACCGAAGAAAATAAAGATGGAACCGAAGAAAATAAGGAGGTAACCGATGAAAACGGAGAAAAGAAGGAAGGTGATGAGAAACCGGAGGAAGACAAAGATAAGGAAATTGACGCGGAAAAGGCAGATGGTGATACCGCAAAAGTACCCGGCGAAGGGGAGGAGACAGAGCCCAAAGAAGGTGAACCGGTCATCACGGAGCCTGGAGAAGAGGGAATTGGTGGTGATGGAGAAGGCAGAGTGGTCGAAGCGCGGACACTGGATGGAGAAGAAATTCCAGTATTCGACGGTGATACAACTATTCCGCAACCTATAGAAATTGGAGAGATAGTTCAAGAAGAGGTTCCTGCTCCTGAGATCGATGTTGAACTTCCTCCACAAGCACCGATGTCAATTTTAGACCGTAACTCCCTAAATAATGTTATCTAAATAATAGTTTTTGCTAACTTGATTTAAGTATCTGGTCTAATTGATTTTGATTTAGTCCCGCCTGGTGCTGGAAAATCGTCATGGCTGAATAACCCCTCAGAGTCCTCGAAATCCTCTGTCAGTAGCGTCAGTAGTAAAAGTAGTAGTAGCAGCAGCAGCAGTAGCGGCAGCAGTAGTGGTAGTTCTAAATCTTCAATGTCCACGCCCACACCGAAAGGAAAAGGAAATAAAGAAAAACCAAAAGAACCCGAACACCCGCCTCCAGGAGACACACATCAAATGAATCCACCCCATCCCCAAAATGATCATCAAATGCACCCAATGATGGGAAACGGGATGAATCACATGATGGGAAATGGGATGAATCATCCTATGATGGGAAACGGAATGAATCCAATGATGGGTATGGGCATGGGGATGAATCCAATGATGGGAGGAATGGGGATGAATCCTATGATGGGAATGATGAACCCAATGATGGGAATGGGAATGATGAATCCAATGATGGGGATGGGAATGATGAATCCAATGATGGGTATGGGAATGATGTACCCGCCACCACCACCCTATTATCCTCCTCCGTGCTACTCCTGCTGTTATCCACCTCCACCATGTGAACCTTATGGTTACGAAGAAGACTACTACGATTATGAAGATTATTGCAGTGCTCCTTGCATGCCAATGCCAACCTGCAAACAACCGTGTAATTACGGAGGAGGCCGTAAAAAGTGCTGCAAAAAGACGAAAAGTAAATGTGCCAAGAAAGCAAAATCAAAAAAGACAAAAAGTAAAAGCACAAGTGAGAGTTACAACACGAAAAGGCACTCTAAAAGGTCAGCAAGTTTAAATGAGAAGATATTCAATACCTCAAATCCAATTTATCAGGGAGAGGATATGAATTTTACCTTTTTACCACAGAAAGGTTGCTGCGCAGAGGTAACAATGACTATGGATCCAGATGAACCTGACCCTCTACTGTATTCTGTCACAAACAGAACTATGCCAGTAGTCTGCTGTCAAATGCCACCAGCCCTCATGATAGATGAACCGATGATGATGGGGTGAAATCCAATTCAAATTTTATAAAATGTATAACTGTATAAGATGAATTATTTTGAATTATATAAATCATCAAATGTAAAATTCAAAATCCCTGCTTAGTGTCCATTTGAAAATAATATGTACTAAAAGTTGCCTGCTTAAATAATCAAAAATTGTTAAAATTACGTGTAAATACATGATCTCTGTTACAAATATATGCCATGTACGATACTGGATTTGAAAACGCTATTAGGTATCTGCCATTTGCTTATTTTTTACAATAAATTTGGAACTGTGTTGCACAACTAAACAAAATGGCAAACCTAAGACCACTTAATTAGTAAGCATCGCATCGTTGTCGAACATGTGGAAAGTGGAACAAAGATGCTTTTGCTGCTTCCGTACTGTTAAACGGAAGTTTTTGTAAAAGCAGGTTGGTAGATAAGAGAATCTTATTCATTATAATAGAAAAGGAAGCGATCGTTAACATAGTATCTATCTGGGCAATTATGTCAAGAATAATTTCTTATTGGTCACTTCGAAGCTCCTTTATCAACGAACACTATCAAGATATCAAGAATCAAAGAAACACCTTACCCAGTACTGAAGATAAACAAGCATGCTAAATACTAAGCTAGTGTGACATTATCATTTATCATAATTATATCATATCAATCTCAAGAGAAGAGACAGAGGAACTACGGAACTGAATGAAAGTGTTATAAAAAATGAAAACAAAAACACATAGTATTATGTCAATGCAGTCTTCCAATCATGAAGTAAATGTATTACTTTTAATATTTACTTACTTTATCAATACTCATGTAGTCATACGTCATACATTTGTATAGTGCTGACTTGAACTCATAAACATTGTAAACAACACATGAGGAAGTAGTAGGTAACAAAATTGACATAAAACGCCTCTCATATGAGATTCCTCTTTGAAATGCTACAGAATGTTGATGATGATGGAAGTGAGTCAAATATACCTGTTCTTAAGTGGGTCATTTTAACTTACTACTAATGCGCAGAACATAGCACACCTAAAGACCTGAAGACCTGAGGTGTATATGAGGGGCCAGTATGTTTTGATTTTTGATATACATATATGTGTTGCCGGCCCTGAGAGCATTTGGGTAGTCTAGGAGCTTCGTAGACCGGACACAGGCCGCATAATCTTAAAGACAGGTCTTTGGGAGCGGCGCTTGCTGGGCTCTGAGAGAATCGAAAAAACTCATTTTGTTACATGTGCACTGTATATCTAAGCTTAATGAACAATTTTATTAATTGTATTGTGCGTGGATAAAGATGCTTACAAAACATCTTTATTTACGGTCAATTAGTGTTGAATATTGTCTTTTCAATTCTCCCAGAGACTGGCAAGCGCCACTTTCAAATACCGTTCTTTGACATTATGGGACCAGAGCCTGGTCTACGAAGCTCATGGACTAAGCACTCTCAGGGCGGGGTACATAAGCACCACATTAGTAACTTCTTAGGTATTCATCTAAGCAAACTGTATGTTTGCATGCAATTACATGTTTACTTTTTTAAATGACAATGACCAAGTACAAATAATAAATTCCGAAATAGTTTTAGAAATATAACTACAATTTGGAACTGTGTCTTCCTGCAGTATATCAGTAATAACTGATAAGTGATAAGTTTAGACTGAATTTTAACGATGAGGTGCAGCTTTAGGTACTTGTACTTAATATAATTTAAATTACATTCTGTATTTCTCTCCAAAAATCCCATTGTATAACGGTAACCAAGTTCTGTGAACTGTGAACTGTATCTCATTGAATATAAGTAGGCATGATATGTTTACTATTATGTGCAGACTGCAAAACAAGTATTCACTTGCATGAACATGTGAATTGTGATACAAAACGTTTAATTAGGATCGGATGTTGTTAAGCAGTAATTGTTATGTCCACCGTTTAATGCGTGTACATAAGATAAAATCTATATCTAAGCAAATACATTAGTTTTGATTGATATTTCATCGATATATATCTATATGCGTGTACATATATATCAGGATGATGATGTAAGTAACTGTACTATGAACCTTTGGGTAAAAAAGCGGCCAAATCATAAGAAATGAGAGGCTAGACATTTACCTCAAGTAAATGCACTTTCGTTCTCGTTGCATTCACTACTTGCAGGGTGTCCGGACAAATCGGTCAAAGTCAAAATGTCCAGGTATGACTAATCGGTCAAAAGTAGCAGTCGGTCAAAGTTATTAGTGGAAAGACAATTTCGGTCAATTTTATTTGAGAAGCATGCAGAGTGAAATAAGACAGAAAACCAGATCAATATATTATACGATATTATACATTTATGTTTTCTCATTATAGTATTGTACTTTTTTGAAGTAATTAATGGTTGTGCTGCTTTTTTAAATACAAATGAGCCAGTGCTCTCAAGAAATCGATTGTGCTTTTGTTGTAGTAGTTGGTTACTTGGTTGAAAATTTTGTCGTCTAACACTTGATTCTATCTTTTTCGGCAGGGAACCAGTCCACAGTTGAAATAGTTCAGTATTATGGACGTAGTGAATTTTTCATGTTTTAAGTGCGAAAATAAAACCCATATTGAAGGGTGTGGCTTGTCAATTCTGTAGTTTAGACCACTTGTAATGTGCTTTTAGTATTCATTTCTGTAGTGTACTTCTACCTTGTACTATCTACCACATGTATATTGGAATTAGAATATCATTACCATTTTATTGCTACGCATTTTCTATATAAATAATCCCTTAGAAGCATTACTACTATCTTTGACCTAATGTGTATAGTGCTTGACCGAAATGTACTTTTATTTTTGACCAGGCTGTCTTTGACCGATTTGTCGGGTAATCACTTGCAGTACTCGTCTTACAGTTATGTGCATTCGCATTCACTTTACAACAAAGATTGCATTATGTAATGTTATGCTTACATGAATGAGACGAAGCGATGGTACGCGTGTAAAATTATTTGGCTAGACGACCCATATATCATGTTTTGGGCCACTCGAGATTATGCAATACTATAAAAGCAACTTTATTCGTATTGGTTTTACGTTAGTTGAATATCAACGAAGATTGTATACAGTCTGTAATAGGACGTGCCAAGCGTGTTAGAAGAAATCGAAAGGCAATTACGAGCGAGGTATCTAATTTTGCTTGACAAAATCAAACGTACAAGATACAATCCTTCAGTATGAAAATCCATTCGATTCTGAATATTGCTTTAGTCATTTCAATCCTTATCATCGCATTGGCGATTTTTCAGACTAATGCAAATCCTAGACGAAGTAGTCACCGACCTTGCTATTATTTTTCGGATTGTCCAGTCGGGGAGATTTGTACATTCAATAAATACTGTATTTAATACTTCGATCAATAAAAATATGTGATAAATCCAACTACAAGCTCAGACTGTAAACTCAACAATGGCTTTTAAGGTAAAGTAAATTATTTACATTCATAGCTTATTGAATATTAAATTCAAGCTGAAGTAACTACTACAACTAGTAACTAGACCTCTTGTGTATGTAATTTTCTGACTCCATCGTTTTAAGTAAGCCTACGCTATGTCAATAATTCTCAATTACTATAGGTTTATCATGTTACCTTATTACTGAGATGGGAACTAAAATTTGCTTTCATCATTTATTCCTAAAAATCTAACAGTCCTAATTCTACTGAATTATATTAAGTATTTTAGTAGTGGGGAATATGTAGTTATGTAATACAAGTCTAACATTACAGAAATATCCACCAAATATTGAGAAATGACGTTTGCTTTTCTTTTACAGAATCGATTCGCAGGATCAATTAAAGACGTATTTTACCGCAGTCAACAAAGTTTCGACAGTTTAAAGTGGCTGGAATACGGCCTTAATGTATTCTCACTTCCAGTTGTAGCAATTATACAGTTAATTTCCATTTATCTATTTTGGTATTTCGTTTTTTCTATTTCTTGAGCTTATTACTTATAAAATGTATATAAGAAATGATTTTTTAACTTCAGTATCAGTATCAACTTGTCATTAACAATTTATTTTTGTTATAAAATATTAAAATGAGTGTGAATAAAATGTCCTAGGAAAAGTAATTACAATTATATTTCTTGAGGTGCTACTTAAGTCATTTAATTTTAGTCAAGTCATGAAGGCACGAAGGATTTAAAATCGAAAGCATTAGCCATTTATTATTACTAAGCTATATCTTTGAATCTCATATGCATTCATTAGACAAATACCCAGAACTTTATGGGAAACAATGAAACACATTCGATTGGAAAAGGTTGTTTATTTCATTTAAAAAACTGGAACAGTGATATTTTCATGGAATTGTTTATAATGACAATGACCGTGTCAAAAAATTGTTTGCTGTAAAAAGGGTCGTAAGAACATTTTACGACTTATGTGCATAATTCCTTATAATGTAATGGCAAGAGTCATATCAAATGAAAACCTACAATTGGTTGTTTGCTTGAGTCTGCGTGAGTACTTATTAACGAACTACTGACCAAAATAAAAAGTGCATAAAAGGGAAAAATATTTTAACTAAGGATAACACGTACTTAGTATTACTGATTTGCTCAAATTAATTACGATCTGAATAGAGTTTGTGGTAAATAGTACTTTGCAAAAAATATGATTTGTGAATGCTTGTATTAAAAAAATATTATCTTAATAAAGACAAGCCCAATGAGTGCAATGACTATTAAGGGAGCTCAATAGTTCAATAAGTTCAATGGTTTTCATGCGTGTCGCGCGTAAGCAATAGCATTATAAGTTGTATCAGAGATTATCGCATATTTTATTTATGAACATGACCAGTAAAAGCAAAAAACACCAATATAAGTTTCATTTGTATGGCTGTGATGGACAAAATCCCAATTGTCTTAAGAAAACATCTTTTTTCCCCGTACATACGATCTTGTTGCATCACATTCATATATTACATATATTTACGCATCATTCTGTGATACTTTTGTTGAACTTTCTGCAACAAGGGCAACGAAATCATTGCATATTTCATCAAAATATTAGTGACACAGCCTGCACTAGTAAATGAGTTAGTAAATTTAATTCAAACTGCCTTGGTCGATACGAGATATGATACACTACACAACACAGTTATTATTGCTGCAAATAAGTCGGCCAATGGAACTGCTGCTGCTGCAGTAATTTTTATCCCATGCATTCCTTTTCATGTTACAACAGGCATTACTGGTTCTACAGCGCTGGCACTGGCAGTTTAGCATTCACATTTGTGAATGACTATGACTCACTCCTTTATTTCTGATAATATAAAAATGCTTTAAATGTTTGTATAAGTTGTTTTTGTTATCGTTAGTACAAGTAGTGTTATATATGACTATGAGTCAGATATTCATTTCACGCTATCATGCATGCTACCGTAAAATGCGAATTATTTCCGTCAATAATTTATTGGGAATACTTGAAAAAAAGAAAAATGAAAAAATGTAGAGCCAAAGCTAACGAAAACTATTAAGGATTGAATATAAGGATTTGTATTACTCTAATGAGCATCTAACTTTATTTGCATCTTCGACCTTCGAACAAACTGTTTCTTCTGTTAAGCAAATTTAAAATTCGATTTATAAAAGAATCACAAGTAAACAAATCATTAACCAAAATCATGTAATTACTATTACTATTATACAAACTATTATTATAGTATGTTTCCAACTAGGTATGTTTCACACCGAGTAGAGCGATGTGGATGTGACTATTGTGTCACTTGTAGAGTTCCATACCCTGATTGTGTGAGGTACGGTACGAGACGAGAGGATTGAGGAGCTGCTATAATGTAAACAGTATTATAAAATGAAATGTTTTTATTTTCATTTTTCTGTACTCTGGAGTTCTAATAAGCTGCATAAATTAATTAAAATTTCTTTTCATACTTTCTACTACTTTATAGCTTGATTGCCTGATTAATAGAAAACGTATTCAATAATTCAATTCGTATTATTTCGTATTGATAATATATGACACATTAATCGGAAAAATCAGGTATATGAGTTTTCAAAAAATTAATTTAACTTTAAATTGAATTTTCTGAGGTATCCATAGTAAATTTCATGGTTTCCTCTGTCAAATATTGTCCCCCTGGGTGAAATCCATGACTACAAAAAATTTATGAAAACTGGAAACTCATATACCTGATTTTTCCGATTAACGTGTCATATGACCTTCACAACTTATTCTACTTTACAAATCGTGAAATAGTGATATTGATAACTAACGAAGTTTTAAGCTGTTTTAATTTTATTGTTGTTGGAAGTTGGAAGATGATAATTTGTCTTGCCTGGAAAGAAATCAAGAAATCAAGAACTGGTGAACTAGACCTAGACCGGTAAAATCGGAGAAGTGTCGAAATATAATTAAGGTACCCTTCCTTCGAGTATTTTGACAAATTTTGTTATACAAATTTCGTGACATCACCTATAATATTATGTATTTTTATTGGAATTTCTAAACTTTTCTTGGTTATTTCATGAAGAGAAATCTGAACTTCCAAGTAATAGGGGAATTTTCAATATTCGAGGGCATCTTCATTGCCTACTATGAACTAGCCTTACTGTTGACCGTTGTGTGTATTTAGCCTACTCCTACTAAACATACAGCCACAAAATGACATATTATGACGATGTGGGATGTGTTTGTTGTGTTGTGGCTGTATGTTTAGTAGGAGTAGGCTAAATACACACAACGGTCAACAGTAAGGCTAGTTCATAGTAGGCAACGAAGATGCCCTCGAATATTGAAAATTCCCCTATTATGTAAAAGTTTTTATGAGATTTGATACAATGAACAAATTTTGAATTTAGCTATTTTTGAACATTAGTCTTATAATGTAATGTATTTTAATGAAAACTATTTCTCCTACTATTTGCGTATACTTTGCAGGACCTAAATTCAACAACAATTCGTTCAGTCAGGCTCAGACTTGACTTTCTTAATCAACCACGGCTCCGGCTTCCACTCTCCACCCCCACCGTAAATATAATGGGCGAAAATCCATCAAAAAAAACTAAAACGGTCATTTTACAAAATGCCGTTTCTCCGGAAGATAATAGTTGGATATTCAAAAATGTTAAAATTCCGACAATGCCTAATAATATGCCTTTGAAGGAAGGTAATAAAATTCCAATAAAGTATATAACAGTAACTTCAATGTCAATAGAGCTCAGAATTGAATTCCAGTCACCTAATAGAATACTTAGTGGAGATGACCCAAAGAAATTCATTGGAATTTCTTTCGCAAATTTCCGTTTTGAAAGTCTTCCACCAAAAGCCACTGCAGATTATATCGAAAAGCTTCTGATAACTGGATTGCAAATAAATTCCGTAAAGTACATTTTTTATGGACATAGCAATAGTCAACTTAAATCTAGATCATGCTATTTGTACTCTGCCTTTAATGGCGAAGAACTTTTCAAGAAGATAAATTCTTTCGGGGATTTTTCAAAAATTTCTTCTTTAGCCAAGAGAGCCAAACGCATTGGTCTCCTATTTTCCGCAGCAGAAAGTCAAATCAAACTTAACCCCCAACTTACGTTAGATATTGATGACGTGGAGTTGAATGGTCATGTATTTACGGACGGATGTGGATTGGTCAGTAAAATTTATGCTTCATATATTGCAAGGCAAACAAAAATAATTTTTCACGATAAGAAGTACATTCCTTCTGTGTATCAAGTGAGATATAGAGGATATAAAGGAACTGTTATGGTACACCCTTATTTACCAAAACCACACTCTATTCACTTTGTAAAATCTATGAAGAAATTTACGGATTGTGCCGACTACACATTTTCTGTATTGGACTACTCGAAACCTTATGCGTTTGGATTTCTAAATGGAGAACTGGTGACCTTGCTTTCTACACTTGGAATTAAGGACGAAGTTTTTCTGAGAAAACAGAAGTATTATTTTGACTTTCTTAAAAGAGCTTCTTTCGATCCAGAGACTGCATTTATGTTTCTTTCATATAAAGGTGACAATAAAACCGCTGAAAAAGTGCTATTAAGTGGAATAGACGAAAAAACACGTTCTACAATTAATCGTCTCAAGCGTGAAGAATGGAAAGGCAGCTACGATAAACGGGACAAAGAAAAAGTTAGAATTTTGATACCTCTCTCCAGATTGCTATTTGGAGTTTCTGATTACACCCAGACTCTAAAAGAAGGGGAAGTTCATGTTAGAATTAAAATTGAAGGAATGAATGACCTGACATTAGATAATGTAGATGTAATAGTAGGAAGAAATCCGTGCCTTCATCCAGGAGACATTTGTAAATTTAGAGCAGTTTATAAAGAAGAGCTTAACCATCTTGTGGACTGCGTAGTATTCCCTGTTGTTGGAGAAAGAGATGCCCCTTCTCTGATGAGTGGAGGAGACTTGGATGGAGATCGGTTTTTTGTTTCATGGGATAAAGAAATAATTCCTCAAATACAGTATGAGCCTTATGGGTATCCTCCCGCAAAGGAAGCCTCTAGAAGAGAAATTACTTACGAAAGTATGGTGAAATATTTCGCACAATACAATAATGCATCTTTAGGAAAGGTAAAAAACTTGTATCTTAAATGGGTGGCAGTATCTGAAAATAAAGCAGGAAGTAAGGAATGTCAAGAACTAAATGCTTTGTTTTCCAATTGCGTTGACGGAGAGCGGATCAATATTCCGAATCATTTGCAAGATCCTCCTGCACTGAAGGATGGAGAGAGATTTATTTTGGATTTACTGTGTGACGAAGTTAAGAATCAAGCTAATAGTATTTTTCAGTCCGATCAGGAAGTGGAAGCAGCAATTTCTACACCTTATGAGCTAATGGAAAATTTGTTAACATTTAATTGCGTGTGCTTGAGCGAATTCGAACTTTTTCAGTTGGCTTACCGATGGTGTCTGCATAATGACTACAATGTTGAAGGCTTTTTACATTGCTTTAATTTTGGTTATTTTACACTTCAAGAGAAGCATATGGTTGCTTGTCAGTTTAAACAAAGCGATGTCAAAGAGAAATATTTCCATGCTCTTTTTAATGGTCTTCACTATTCAAATCTTCTCAGTGAACAACAATTAAGGCGACAAAATTTACATAATGGAAAAATTTACTGGCAAAAATTTTACGATTCACAAGATGATGATGGACTGCATTTGGAGGTTGGAATTACTAAGGCACTGGAGCTGTTCGACAGAAAACTACTTGTTGTAAGAGTAGATGACGATTTAACTGTGGCTATTTACATGGCCCAGAAAATTACTCTTAACGAAGTGCTAGATATTGGAAAACTGAAAGATAATGTTAAAGTATTAGCATTTTCGTCATCAGATCACACTTATCGAAGTCAAGCAGAACGAAATTACAGAATTAAATTTGACGGCAATGTTTTGCAACTCTACGATTTAAGACTTCCAAATACATTTGTTTGGCTAGGTTTGCAGAACGAGAATTTTAATTCCAAAAATAAGGTTCATGAACCTATTCGAAATAAAATCAGAATAGAACGGAAAGGTAATAGTTTACATCAAAACGAAAAAAAAATTAACCCTTCTGAATTTAAGGTTAGCATAGCCTTACAAAAATTGAGTGGTGATCTTGCCAAATCCAGATCGCGTGTTACCAAATTGGAGTCCAAAGGGATCGAAATATATGTGATTAGTAATCGTGACAGAGAAGGACATCAGCTTTTGGATTTGTCTTTTAATCAAGTGGATACAACGAAAGTCATTAAACTAGAAAAGAACATTCCAAAAGAATACAATTTGGTGACGGATTTGTCAAACATTAGTTGGACATATCGACCCTTTTGCGAGCAATTTATTTTGCATAGAGATTTGGTGGGAAAACCCGGTGAGGGAACAGGTCTGCAAGATTTAAAGGATATCAACCAATTGGAGCAACTGTTTTTCATTTGTCAAACACTTTCCGATGAAGACGTCGGCGATGAAATTTTTTCCTACATAGTCGAGTTTATTATTACAAATTTTAATTCATTCAGTAACAAAACCGAAATATGGGAAATGATATTCAAACATTTACATAAGTTTCCTAAAACATCCAGTTTAATAGTTGACAAAATTCATGAGTGGATATTTACCAACGGCAGCATCGAAAACACAATTACATACCCCTTAAAAGAGTATCAATGTTTATTTTTAGTTGACGGGGTTATTCAAACCGCCAATTCTGGAAAAGAACTGACTTTAAAAGTTTTTCAAAAGCTCATAAAAATCATTTTACATTTGAAATTCTTATTTTCTGTTAAAGAATTAATTTTATTTCTCAAAAGCATTGTTTACTCCGTAAGACATACCGAAATTGCAGAAATCCTTTTACAAGAATTGTTCAATGGCGAAACCAAAATTTTCCAATTTGCTGAAAGCAGTTCAAGTGAAAATGAAATTTGCTTTCGGTATTTGAAAAAATTCAGCTTAGCACTGGCGTTGGACTATTTGGGAGAAGTTAAAGATAGTTGCCCATGCGACTTTTGGGGAATACCTCAAGGAGCTGAAGATACTGAGGATGTTAAAAATGATTCTAATTCTAAACCGGTCAGCTTCCGAAAGCAAGTTGAAAAGTTTGTTATTGCAGATTTCATGCACCAACTCCTTAAGGCAAAAACCGGATCTGCCGATCCTTCAAATTACGTGGACGTGGACGTGGAAAACTTTCCTTTCCGAGGAATAAAACCAAAGCCTGCCATGAAATACTTGATTATTGAACCCACAGATCAATTAGGTTTTTACAAAACAATACTAAGAATTGACATTCAGAATAAAATCAGGAATGGAGACCATTTAAGATTTTGTGCCTCCAGGAGACCAGTAGATAACGCTAAAAGGAGAATTACGGTTTTTAATGCTATTGCCGAATCTACTAAAGGCGGAGAATTAATATTCGAAATGAAAGAAAGACAGCCTCGGGAATTGTTTTCTGCTAGTTGGAATGTGTATATTTGCACTAGTACTACAACTTTCAATGCGATGCTTGTTGCTTTAAGATCTCTGATATCTTGCAAGGAAGAAAGCACTGCGGCTTTCCGAAGTATTTTGGAACTGCCACCAAAACCACTTGCAATGGGATTATATTTCGAAAAGAAGGAAACTGAAATCCCTGCAAAAAAGTTCAACGAAATGCAAACAAAGGCTATCAAGGAAGCCATTAATTCTCCATTAACTTTAATATGGGGGTAATATGCTTTATTTTGTAGAATCAATTTTAAAGAGCAAACAAAGTAACTTTTAGAAATTGTTCAGATGTGTTTTAAAAATGTATTCCTACAATTTGGAAAAGTAATCGGTCAATGAATTTTCAAATGAGATATCCTCAATTCCGCAGCACGTGGAAGAGATTATATTTCTTACGTCCTACTAGTATTTATTATTTTTTTTCTTTATGGAATGTTTTTGATAAATTTATTTTTTTAATGTAATTTAAAAATCTTTTGCCTTTCGCTCTCAAAAACGAATGCTTTTTGACAGAATTAGTAGTATGCATAAGTGATACTTTATTTCATTAAAAGATGTTCAATGCTAATTGAATTTTGAATTTATTTTGTTGATAGACCCCCTGGGACTGGCAAAACGAGCGTAGTTGTCGAAATCTTATTGCAGTTTGTGTCATTACGGGCTGGACTTACGATTCTTGTTGCAGCATCAACACATAATGCTGTGGATAACGTCTTGGGCAGATTTTTGAAAGAAAGGGGTGAAAGATTTGGTGACAACAAAAGTGATGATGTCGTAAGGATTACTTCAGATATGGAAAAAGTTACAATTCCAGAACTCCAAAAGTGGACTTTGAATGCTTTCGTAGGAGCCGACATACATACAAATGACAAGGCAAAGCGAGCAGCGTTGAAACGATTGCATGAAGCACGTGTCGTCTTTTCTACATGTTCTGGAGCTGGAGTGGGGTTGCTCCGATTACAAGAAGAAGAAAATGATCGTGATGACAATGAAAAGAAAAAGAAGAAACAAAAGGAGCAAACCTTTGAAGTTGTCATTGTTGATGAGGCCTCTCAAATAACCGAGCCAAATGCCCTTATTCCACTAATCAAAAAGTCAAAGTATGTAATCCTTGTCGGTGATCATGTTCAGTTGCGACCTAGTGTGAGTCAAATAGCCAAAGATTGTGGCCTCGAGACTACACTTTTTGAAAAATTGTATACCAGTCAAGTTTCGAACTGTGTTAAAGTTATGTTAAATGTACAGTATCGAATGAATCCTTTGCTGGCCAAGTTTCCATCAAAAGCATTCTATGAAGGAAAATTGTTATCTGGAGTAAAAGAAGAAGAACGAGTTCTTCCAAAATCTAAGTTTCCCTGGCCAGTATTCGGAGAAAATGAAAATAGAACAACTTCACCTTTAGTCTTCATAGACTGCACATCGCCAGAATCCTATGGTACAGGATCTACTTCAAAAATGAATGGTGGTCAGGCGAAATTAACTGTTGAAATAATCCGCGATTTACTACAAAGTGTTCCCAACAATGCACAACCATTGAATTACTCCATTACGGTGTTATCTCCGTACACAAAACAAGTAACGGATATTCAGAGTAAATTAAAAGCTGCAAATTTAAAAGCGGATGTCAAAACTATCGATTCATTCCAGGGTCGTGAATCCGACATCATAATCTACTCAACTGTGCGTTCAAATTCACACAAAAGCTTAGGATTTTTGGATGACAAACGTAGAATGAATGTCGCATTAACAAGAGCAAGGATGGGTTTCATTCTTATTGGTAATTCTGATACTTTAAATGATAATCAATTGTGGAACGAGTGTATAAAAAGTTGTACAAAGATTGAGTATAAAATTCAAAGTAAATGTGGCCAGCAAAACAATGCTAGATCGAGAGCAGGAAACTAAGTTTCAGAATTACTAAATTAATTATAGCTTAGTTCCGATTTCCAATTTAAGACTATTGGACTATTTACACCGAAATCAAATAGATTTACCCATATTTCTTCATAACGTAATTTATAGACGTAAAAACTTTTATGCGTTTGGTATCTTTTATGCGAAATGCGAAATAATTTTATAAAATAATATTTTAATCTCATTAGGGAAATTTGAGGACTCGTCAAGTTCGTGATTTTACATTATTTACCTGACTTAACGAATGACTGTAGACGGTATTTATCCCTGATTAATTAAGTTATTTTTAAGTCATTGGTCTCACGAAAATACGATAGAAATGTAGTCATAGAATAATGTTTAAGATTAATTTTAAAGTATAATGAAAATGATTAAAGAATTAAATCATGTCATACTCAAAGGGGTATTTTTAAAGGGTAGCATCAATAAAATAAAATCTGTTTTACATACGTTGCCAATATTATTTGTTATCTTTATGTTGCAGATACAAATTTTTATTTGGGATCTTGTTTTAAGTGTTCTTTTATGATGAATAGTTCAATAAATTTGGAATGAAAACCAATGTAAATATGTTGTGATTTATTTTGGTAGAAAATGAATAAAATTGTAGAAAACACTTCAGTAATCTGCTATGATTATAAGAAAAATGAAAAATTACAGTAGTTTGTACAAATTAATAAACTCATTACGTATTATTTTAAAAATTATTGGGTATATTATTAAATGCTTTTAGAAATGTCTGGTACAATAATTAAAGTCGTAAATTCTCAGGCAGACCGCATTGGAATAAACAATTATGACATACATAGCTAATGCACCTAACTAATACATGCATGTTTACATTAATAAACAAACTAAAGTTCTTAATGGAGTAGTGATGTGAAGATATTGGATATTTATTACCCCTAAAAGGACATAAATTATTGTCCACGATAAGTTGAAAAAGAGTTGGAGACAGATACTTTGGCATACAATTTTTGTATAGATAATTTTACTTGATGTTTCTTACTATATCCAAAATATATAAATGTGTATACTGTAGAGAATAGATATGTTCCTCTTGCTAAATTTAACCACAAATTCATTGGTGATAATGAAGACAACCAGATTAGCAGAACAAAATTAATACAAAAAGGCACTTCGGTTGATAAGATTAGTCGAATATACAAGGCAAACCTTTAAAACCAAATTAAATCCAGACGTATTAGATTAATCCATACGTGTCTTAACTATGAAACGCCAAGCGGAAACGCATATACCTAATGGAATACTGCATGCATATAATGTAATCCCTAGCATTAAATTCTATTAAAATATTTTCTTACGATTTTTGAATGTTTTTCTTAGTATCTTGATTAATTATCAGTTTCTTTCGTCCACGTTTGATTAAGATTGTTGTAGTTATTGCCAAACATAAGTTAACAACCATTCCCACCATGAAAACAATTTTTGTGACCTTGCCATAGAATTGTGGAGTTCCTACCAATATTCTCATATTTGCATCAAGAATGGCCGCTTGTTCATTTGGGCTAACATAAGTCAATATTAATAGTTTGTATACATAAAATTATACATATCTTCTTTACAAAATTGAAATTTATTTTTGAATTGTTGAAATACGGCGGATTGAAATGGTGATGAAGACCAGTTAATCCTGGAATAAGTAAAGGTAATGTAAAGCATAAAGCAATTGCTACTCGATTCCTCCTGGATCGTTTTACTTCATCCAAAGCAGAAAACGGTTTCCTTTCATACACACGTTTAAAAAATGAATTGAGTTCGAAGTAGTTTTTGAAATTCACACATATCAACATAAATGAAAACCGATTTTATAGGAAAGCTGATATTATATCGAGTAACTCACCAAACACATAATAGCAAGTCTATACTTGTTGCAATAACTAAAGTGAATTTGGTTGTGTACATGTAATAGCCAAAGGAAACTAAATCAGAATCATTACAGAATATTAAGTAACTGCAGCTCCAGTAATTCTTAAGATCAAGATGAATGAATAAGTAAGAATAACTTTCAAATGTCTACTGGTCATTTTAGCATGATTAAAGTGATTACGTGTATAGGTAGCAAATTTCACTGAATCCTTCCAGATAAAATAAAATGATTGAACTATTATCAGTACACAGTGGGCCAAATTTCCAAGAAATTCTGCAACGAAAATCGAAAATTGTATCCACTCACGGGAGCTGTGACTTCTCCATACAATGATGTAAATCGATATTGTTGCAATACTGAAGCAGCAACTGGTTACAAGGAAAAACAAGCTCAGTCCAATCTTAAAATACTACACAGAAAAGAGTTTGCAAATAGATGTTTCGTATTTCAGTTTTGTCAAAGGGTTAAAGATTGTTTAAATTGTAATATCAAAGTTATACGTAATCAGAAAGCCCTGGTAAATGACAGAAAGCTATTGTTTTCTTGGTGGTATTACTTTGACCCTCAGGATCTTGAGTTGTATCGTTCCGCAGATAACCTGTATGATCAAAGTCATTGCCGTCAATGCAATAATCTTCCCCAATTTGTAACCACGCTGGATATTGAATGTAAACAACGCCCACTTCGATATTTGGAGCATAACGGAACCTTAAAGCCATAAACAAAACACAATGATAATTATATTTACAAGCAATTACCAAACCTCTGTTAGATTCTGCTGTTGATTTTTGAAAATTCCCAATTCCCAAATAGAAATCAAAAAATTAAATTTATTCACAATATTTTCACATCGGTTAAGTATATTTGTATTCGAAGTTTTTAATTATATTTTAAATGTGTGGTCATATCCCAAAAAGGCGAAAAGTTTTTGCTATTTTAATGAAAAACTTTCTCTTTTTCAATAATAATAATTAATGGGGGGGGGGGCTTTAGCCCCCAAGCCATCCCCTAAATACTGCTTGTTTTATATTTTCAGTTTTATGAATACGTGCAAGGCACAAGTACTTGAGTGGAAAATTTAATCTAATCTGCGTTGTGCATATTAAGCTCGAAAAAGTACAATGGATTATAAAAAAATAATTTAATCTGGTGAAATATAGGAGGCGGAAAATTTCATGTGGTCATGGATGATAAATAAACATTTTTAAACTGAAAAAGGGGATTAATAATAAAAATGTTGATAATTATCTGATAATGAAGGCATAAACTCAGTGTACATCAAATTTTTACCTACCTATTTAATTTTGCCCGTTATTTACGCGTGATGTGAATATCTGAATATGTTTGTATTTATTAGTGCGTTATTGGAAGGTTTACATGCAAACACCAAAAGAAGGTCGAATAATTAACATAATTATGAACTGGAGATCTATTTCCCCAGAGAATCACGCAAAATTACATTTTGCATGCAAGCAAACATATTTTAATTTGTACTTACTTACTACTAGTATACTGAACTAGTACTAGTATACTGAAAAGCGTATGTATAATGGTAGGCTAAAGCTAAATCATAGAATATATGTTTCAGGTATTTATCAGAATATATTCTGATTCAAGGCGGAAAAAGTTAATTATTCTTCATTACTTACGAAATTGTAAATTCGAAAATTTTTAGAAATTAAATAGATTATATTTACTAAATAAATTAATTATAAATTTTATTTATTGTATCTTACTACACAATGATGTTGAAAATGATAAAAGAGAGAATGTAGGTCTGTTCAATCTTGTTGAAAAAGACTAATCTTAGGTCTTTCCAACTTTTATGTATTTAACATAAACACTGGAATTATGACATAGATATTTTACAACCCGAATAAAGCGCTGTGCACGCAGACATGAAATTATAGTATTCATTGCGCCTGGTATGTAAAAATAATGAAGCTACTGTAAAAAATGTACCATGTGTATTTATCGTTGGTTAGCACCGTGTACGAACAGTTAGGAATTCCGAAACTGTACGTATTGTAAGTGTAAGTTGCATTTGCGTAAAATGCGTGTTTGCCCATATGCTTCTCCGGAACCTCTGGTCTTCGAACGCAACTTAAAAGATTGCTTGAATTCTTGACAGCTATTTCATTAAATGGACAGCATACTTTATAATTTGGTAAAGATGTTGGTTGTGTTTGCACATTTTCGATCGTATTAATTCCCAGCAATTGTGCTTCTAGATTATCACCAAACTTTTCGATTGCAAATTGTTTTCCAGAAGTTATATTGATGATTAATAGGGTCAAAAGGATTATAACAATAGAATTAATGAATAATATTTTTCCTTTGAGCATTTTTGAATTCAGATACCAATGCTATAATTTTGATATGATTATTATTATTAGTTAATGCGAAATTCACTCTTAGGTCTTTGTGATTCGTAAAGTAATATAAATGAGCTGAAAGTTAAAGTTTATAAGGTCAATCTCTCCATCCTCGAAACGGATTTCAGTTTCGTAGTGATTGTGGCTCAGATAGTATCATTGTTCATGCGTGTCCTATTGGGAGTACATTTGCATCACAAATACAAATATTAGTAACAAATTGGCTGAATGATGAACTGTAATTTAATAACTAATATTAATCTATTATTAGGGTTGCAATGTCGTTGATTCTAAATGTTTTTGATCTCTTGCTACATAACTGGCATGTAGTCCCCTACGATTTATTTCTTCTAACAGTTTTTAGCTGTAATGAAAAAGAATACAAATTAGAAAAAGATGTATTAAGACTGAAATTACTTAGGATTCTTTTTCATTACAGCTAAAACCTATTAGAAGAAATAAAACGTTTTTTAAGAAGCAATAATTTCATTATCATCTTCAGTGTAAATATTCATATAATTTTCGTATATTATAATACATATACTCACATACAGTAATATTCTTCGATTCGGTAGTGTGTTCTTCTGTTCTAGTTCTAAGTAATTAAATTAAGCTATACTAAAAATTACCGTTTTACCGAGTGAGTCCTCTATAGCGTATAAAATATACAAAGAAAAGGGAGGTACAAACCTGCAAACCATTAATCCATTTGTTTGTGTAGCCACAGTCAGTGCACTAATTATCTAATCATTATTGTATTGTGGTTATACGGGCTAATCTAATCTAAGCTTGCTGCAAAGGGTGTATAATGATAAATAATTGTTCGATTGAATAATGCCCCCTCTTTTGGCATTTCTCCCACCGCCTGTTAGAAATGGCAAAATCGGGGGAAATGGGAAAAACGAGAAAAATTGCATTTTGCACTTGAAAATTAAAGGAATTTTTTTAAACGTCTTGTACTTGGTTAATAAAGGAGCCGAAACGTTACTCAAATTCGTATTTTATTTGAAAATGAATTGCGTTTAAAACATTACTTTATTAACTTTTTGACTAAATTTTTAAACAAAACCTTCAAAACAAATTTTTACCTTAAGATGCTCCATTACACTTTCTTCCATTTTCCCACTCCCACCATGCATTTTTCCCACCCACCTTCCATTTTCAACAATGAATTTTGCCAATCCTCCCACTGCATTGTAAACAATAAAAGATGAGAGATGAAAAGTTTTCCTTCATGTTTTTTATAGCAGTATAATGTATAATACACCGTAGCAAAACGGGCGTAAGCAATTTAGGAATAAGCAGTAATATGTACACAACTTTGAAAGCTTAAAAAGTAGAATATACAGGTAGGTTGGTTACTGTGTGATTTGATTACGTGAGACTACTATTACGTGAAATGTGCATATAAAATATGATCGAGCCAGAAATGAGGTTTGTGAGCTTATAGAAATGAAATGAGCGTACAAGGCAACTGGAAATGTGGTGAAGTTGAATAAACCGTGGTGCAACACGGAGTAAGTATGTAGCGGAGGTAATCAGTTGATTAGTAAGGTTGATCATTGGTTGATCATCGGTTGATCATTCGTTGATCATCGGTTGATCATTGGTTGATCATCGGTTGATCATTTGTTGATCATCGGTTGATCATTGGTTGATCATCGGTTGATCATTGGTTGATAATCGGTTGATCATTGGTTGATCATCGGTTGATCATTGGTTGATCATCGGGTTGATCATCGGTTGACCATTGGTTGTTCATCGGTTGATCATTGATTATTTAGATTTAGTGAAAATTCGACCAAGCGCAATCAAATGGAGGGAGTAACTATGACTCTCTTAAGGTATCCAAATGCCTCGTCATCTAATTAGTGACGCGCATGAATGGATTAACGAGATTCCAACTGCGTTTTGGACTGTATTTCTGGAACCCATTGACAGATTGACCCCATCTTCTAGATTTAGCTTCCACTGGATCTTATCTAATGGTATTCTAAGTTTTAAGTCATTATCTTAATGCATTCTCCCACTTCTAGGCTAGTCTCAAAGATTAAGCTATTAAATACATGGAGCTGTAGGCTCTATATTTGGGACTGTATTTCTGGAACCCATTGACCGATTGACCCCATCTTCTAGATTTGGCTTCCACTGGACCTTATCTAGATGTGTTCCAAGTCTGAACTCATTACCTCATTGCGTTCTTGAGTTATAGTGGATACGGACAGACAGACAGACAGACAGACAGACAGACAGACAGAGCGTTCACATAATGTAGCTCCGCTACATAATAATCATGATGGGCTTTCAACCGCTAACCGATTAGTATGCATGTCAAATACATAATACATATAGTAACATTTATTTATTTCTGAGAAGTTACAGAATACACTTACTAAGTAAGAAAGTAGATATATTTACAGCCAATCCCAATTAAAATAGTAATGTGTTAATTCTGTCAATTTTTAAACATAAGTTTGGCCGCTAGGAACTCTCTGAGGGGAATTGTATCCATGTGGTCTTGGAAATCTTGGCGAACCGTCGTCATTCCATTCAATTTTTTCAATACGAGCGATTCGGAATCCATTTATATGAGTAGTATTTACTGTAGCATGATAAACCATCCACGTTTCAGTACCATCCGGGGACACAGTGAAAGCTGCGTGGCCAGTTGTGTAAACATCTTCAGCGTCATTTCTGGAAAACACGGGTCCAATAAACGATGCCCAATTATCTCTAACCATAGGATCCTTATCAGCAGTTACACTCATCATTCCAAGCGAGTAATCTGGTCCCCATGTGGAAGATGCCGAAAAGATCATATAGGAGACGTTTCTGTTAAAGATGAAATAGGCACCTTCGTTTACACAACCCTCTCTACATTCCCAGGCAGACCTGGGCTGACGAAGTAGTTGGTAGTTGTCAGTGTTTACGGTTACAGGGTCAGTCATAGGAGCTATGTACAAAGTCAGAGGACCAGTGACCCAACTAGCGAACACAAAGTATAATTGGCCATTTCCGTGTTTGAATGGAGTTCCATCTATAGCTGCGAAATCTAAAGCCGGCATCAACCTGTATGTAAAAGTTATTTTTCATTGCCATAATTTCATTGTGGCATGTAAAGGAAATGTTATTTTTGCGTAATAGTAATTATATGAGTTTGAGTACCATATACCTTATCGAATCACTCCAGCTACCCATAGGGTCACTTGGATCATCAGCCTTTATAACGTACATACGGTGATCTTTTCCGTTTCCATCCATTGTAAAGTAGATATACAATTCTCCGTTTATGCTGTGCATTTCGGAGGCCCAGAGATTTCCATGACCTTCAGGGGCGACATAGGCGATCGACCGTTCTGCTTCACGAAAACTAGTTAGAATAGGGCTTTTGAAAATCGTCAACTCTGTTTCCCTGTTCTCGGAAAGGGTTAAATAGTAAAAGTCTCCAACACGGAGTACACATGGATCGGCTGAATTACCGTCCAAAATTGGGTTTGTAAAAGTAAGTTGAGCAAATGTTGAGCTAATAAAGCTTACACAAAACAGGAGAATAATTTTGATACTCATTATTGTACTTAAAATACTATAATATTTCTAGCTCTTCCTGCTTTTGCAATATTCTCAGTAGGTCACCAAGTAATAACTGTCGGTAATGTAATAATTGTCATAAATGAATACATAATTAATTAAAATGGAAGATTACTGTACTAGATCATCGATAATATCTAAATTATCTTAAGTTTACATTGATTGATGTGACGTGACACGGGACGATAGCTTATCGACATAGGAATGGATCTGATGTCAAGTCAATTATCAATACATATTAAATGTACTATTACATATTACCTAAATGTAAATTACATAACTGTAATTTAAACCCATTCCCCATATATATCTGCCTTTGCGGACTACATGGTATGCATGTTTTGTTTTGTATAATCTACTATGTGTTATGTGCTAATGCATTTTTATAAAAGCGAACCAAAACGGAACACGAGCATCGAATCAAAAGCGAGCAGATCGATGTTATCTCAAACTGTTGAATATGGTTGTATACGGGTTTTATAAACGGGCAATGGTGAAAAAATCCTCATGTCCGACAATCGACAAAGTTATGGACAAGAGTACTACACACAATAAATGAATTGAGATAAATGATAAAGCTTGCGTTTTCTATGTACTATATTATTATTACAGTTTCATAAAATCAATAAGATTGATTGATTGTGTTTGCCATTTTAGACCAACTAGCTAACATACGAATCGCGAATCCTATATAGATGTTGAAATTAGTGTCACTTGACTACTAAAATATTTCTGTTGAGCTAATAAATTGCTCTTTTACTTACCACATTGCAATATTTTGGCCCAAGGTTGATAGTTTATCCAAAAATCAATCTCCACAACCTGCCTGATTAAGCAATACATGCATATCCAGAAAACTAGTCATCCTCTATATTACAAAATACATAAATGAGCCTAATTTTATTGTATGCTTTCTCTGAATCCATCCACATTATATCCTAATCCTAGCGTGACAATGACGATTAAGTACGTAATGGAGTGACTCACAGACGAGTCATTCATAATTTACAAACGACAAAAAATTATTATAAAGGAGTTCATCCCACAATGTTTAATTTTCAGATCTGAGAGTACACTAGAATGCAAACGGTTGACCTTGTATACCAAGCCCTGTTGACTTTAATATATACAGCATTGTCAGCATTCTGGTAACAGTACAGTACAGACAGAGAGTACATGCATCTTCTGCTTCTGTGTCACACAACACACCCAGCACAAAGTACGCGTGCATTAGTTGCGTCACTGGCCACGTCATTCAATTACTAAGCCGTTTTTTAACTTCGGCTTTGGATGCCTAAATATCCTTCTCTTAGGCCGGCTACGTCACATTTCATAAAAAAGATTATTAACTAGTGTTTCTAAGAAAAATTTTCAATTTACAAATCCAGTATCTCGTTAATAATGGAGTACCTCGGTGATGCAGTCATTGGAATACCATTATGTTGCAGCCAATGATGTGTCCAGAGTACCGGTACCCACAATAAAGTTGCATGGTACCATACCATCCCGATCTTTCGGTGACGTCGATTAAGTACCTCAGTTAGAGCAATGTATGCAATCCTCTGGTCAAAAATATCCTTATGGGTAAAAGACAAGAAAGTTTCCAGTACATTTCTCATTGCTTTGCCATGCCTTCCTTATCATACATTCAAGCAATCGGCATGATTTACTGCAATTTGTCCCTAATATTTAAGGGTACATTATGCAATTCTTGTCCAGTATGAACTATCGGTTAGTGGATGAATTTGTATGGTAAAAATGGCTAGTCAAGCCGGTGGCTGAAATACTTAAATATTAACTTTAGTAGTTTAAATTGTCAAAAATCAATAAAATGGGGTGCTTTGACACTTTTCTTGCCGTAAATGTCCTTAATATTTTAACAAGCAGAAAGCACAATATTTTATAAGAATTTAGTTTTGGCCATTTTTACCATTTTGGCGTTTGCCAGGCGGACATTTATTGCTTGCGTTTATGAATCGGCTATCAAGTATCAACTCACTTCTCTGGAAGATAGTAGATATCTTGAATGTGTTAACGGCGGCTGGCCGAAGCGGTTTTCATCGTCCTCTAACGAAGTAACAGGTAGGTTCTATTTTCTATATAATATAATACTGACTTCATTGAATTTATAGCAGCAGCAGCAGCAGCAGCAGCAGCAAAAGTCAGCAATTCTTCAATATAATATTTTAATCGTGTCTGTTCAGTCAGTGTAAAAGTGTCGTAGTCATTTTATGCCGAAAAGTCATCTTGGAAGTATTAAGTAGTCAACTAAAGAAGTTTCTGTTGGATATAATTCCGAAGCAAGTACCAGAGTGAAAAGGTTTCTTTCGGTAAGATGTTTATTTTTGAAGTTGTTGTGGACATTAATGTTAGTACACTACCCTGGTCACTGGAACTGGATAAGTATAGATTCAATGCACATTTGACAGTTTAAAATTTTGAATTTGCACCAGAAAATCAAAATGTCATAATTCGTATTGCTTTTGGTTTCTATTTTGAATAGAAAGATTTTAGTTGTGGTACGCTATAAATGTTTTACGATCTTTATTTTTATTTTTGAAAGCAGATAAGCAGAAATACGGGCTAGATTGTCCACTTGCACTTGTATTTTAACTGGCCCAACTTATTAACTATATATTAACAAAATAGCTTAACAAATCTAAAGTATATAACAGAGGATAAAATAAATATGAGTTTTTGTAGGTGTCCCAAAAATGATATTGGATCCGAGTAGCCTGCAAACTTAAAGTTTTACATATTATTTTAGGAAACTCAGGTCCCCAGTTCCAATCCAACATTAATTAGGGGCACGGGAGGAACGTTATGCATATTGCATAACTTCTATTGACACTTTAAAAAGCTCAAATCGGTAATCTGACCGATTTTCATTCAATTTATTCGTATTTTCCTTAGCTTGTGTAAGCTTGTGTTAGCCTGCAGTGCCGACGATTTTTCTATTTCTACGGCTAAAGGGAAGCTGTCAGTAATTTTAATATAGTTAGCTTCATCTAGTCTACGAATTAAAATCGGAACTCATAAGTTTTCCATCTAATTGACCATTTGGACAAAGTACTTCACGTTATATTCTACTCATGTATACTATTACATTGCACGTGTGGGACGTGGGATATACTGGAGGTACTGTGTGCAATCGGCAATTCCCAATGAGGGAACTGAGGAAAGTAGTACAAGCCAGTGAACACCCGCGAATAAATCCAGCGAATTCAGCAGTGAGACGAATATTATTAGCATTTTCCATTTTTTCAGTATTATACACAGATAATTGCTTTAGTCGTGACCAGAGGTGCCGATAGTTACTAATAGTCTTGTAAATCCTACAATTACAATTGTAAAGTTAAAAACATTTGTCTCTTTTCTTCAGCTGATAATATGGTACAGCCAGTCACTGCCACTGTGACACTGATTATCTAGTAACTGGTATCTAAAATACCTGTTACGCATTAGTGATTAGTATTGAAAACATGTTCCTTAGTTAGCATCATGCGGATCTTGCGCCTTCAATGAATGAGTTGGTTTTAATTTGTAATCCTTATAAATATTGATAGATTTGACTTGACTGGACTTGTTGTTGGTAGTGCAAGTGCAGTAATTGCTGTATAAAGCATAGAAAACAAAGTTGTTACAATGTGGCCTAACCAACCTCAAGGAAATCAACCAGTGAGTAATTGTCTTCATAAATTTTGCATACGTTTTTGTTTCCCCGTTTTTATGAGTTAATTAATCCCAATTTGTAAACCATATGATTTTCAGATAACTATCTCTCTCCTTTTGTTAAATGCATTGCTGAATTATGGGATTGTAGTATCACATAAGCACATCGCTTTTAATTTAGAATGTACTCCTCGTAAAATTGTGTGGCCATATAATAATAAGTTTGGGTTGATGTTCGAATTCCTAAAACCATTTCAGTATTTCCTAAATCGACTGTGCGCAACATAGCAGAATCAATGAATCTTGAGATAAGTCATCGATTCTGTTGTAAGAGGCGAACAACCTTCTGTAGAGAAGGTGACCAGGGCTCAGGCCACATAATCTGGCACATTCCCAAGAGTTGAGCCATAATATGTATATTCCTTTTAAGCACACGGAAGACTTTCATTGATTCTGCCATGTTGCACTCAGTCGATTTAAAAAATGCTGAAAGTGTCATGTCAATTGTTAATAAATGGTACATCATCCGATATCCGATTGAATTTCAGCAAACTCATTAAGTTGTTTTTAAAATATACCCTACAAGAAACTAGTATTAGAAAGAACTGCGTATTTTAGCTTTGTAATTTAAAGAACAAAAGGATTACCCTCGGGCAAAGGGGACGCAAAAGAGACTAAATTCTTTGATTTTCCTGAAGTTAAGCAACAAAGTAGAAATTACGGTGATGTTACTGTAAAACTTGTCTAAATGCCACTTTTATAGTTTTGAAAGACATGCGGCAGTCAAAAATGAGGTGATTAAATTGTAGGAAGGAATTAAATTCCTTTTATTTATCGAGCCAAAATGGCAATAAACAATAGACTTCATGTCATTGATTTTTAGAAATTATGTTTACGGATTCGTATCTCGGATAATGTGTCTAAGCTATCAAATTTTGCTGTTGATTAACGAATACACTGGTTCCTTTTTAATGTAGTTTTGTATATGGACCATTTAAAGTTAAATAAGAATGCAATTATTCATTTTGTACCTATAATTTTTCTAACATTAATTAATTGTTGAATTGTTTGTTACTGAAAATTGGGAAACCGGGTTGAGATGTTTTGCTTTGTATTTGTCCGCTTAATAACCAACTTTATTTTGTATTTATTATAGCCGTATCCAACCAATCCTGGTTTTGCACCACAGCAAGGAGCACCTTCTTACCCACCATCTCCTTACCCACCAGCACCAGGTTATTCTAATCCAGGATACCCTACTCCAGGTCAACCTTACGGTCAACAAGGCTTTCCACAACCCCAACCACTTGGATTCCCATCTGGGACGTCACCTTACCCGTCCGTTCCAGGATCTTCTCCTTACCCACCAGCTCCGGGATCTTCCCCTTATCCTGCCGCACCGGGATCTTCACCGTATCCTCCAGCTCCAGGATCGTCTCCTTACCCTGCAGCTCCAGGATCTTCACCTTATCCTCCTGCTCCAGGATCTTCTCCGTATCCTGCTGCCCCAGGATCTTCACCGTACCCTCCAGCTCCAGGATCCTCACCTTATCCATCAGCTCCGGGTTCATCTCCTTACCCGTCGGTTCCAGGTTATTCTCCTGCCCCAGGAGGGTCTCCCTACCATCCCCAAGGATCCCCCTCTCCAAATCAGTACGGTTATAATCCTACTTCTTCACCGTATCCAACTCAATCGGTCAGCCCTATCCCTTCAGGAGCTTTCGCTCACCAAGCTTTAATAACTTCTTCAACTGCAAGTCAAAGTTACGCTGCTCCAGCACAGGCCAAAGCCATGCAACAATACCAGGTAATTTACTAAATTTACCCGCCGAGTTTTACTAATTTACATACAATTGCGGATTACGACACAGCTCGACTTGCAGGATATTATTGTTAAACTCAAAATTTACTAGATGACCTAACTGGGTTTCTGTAGTATGGCAATGACAATGTTTACCTACTTACTCTGTCGCACTACTTCGTACTAAAATTCGCTTTAAAATTTTGTGTAAACTCTAATAACCAACAAAAATTATTGTTACAGGAAACTCCCACTATTAGGGAGGGACCAATCGATGCTACTAGTGATGCACAGATATTACGCAAGGCTATGAAAGGCTTCGGAACAGATGAAGCGGCCATAATTAATGTACTTGCCAAGCGTACTAATGCACAGAGGCTGCAAATCGCTCAGGCATTCAAAGCAGGATACGGAAAGGTATTGTAATTTGTAATTTCATTTGGAAAGGTGTCTGTACAGTTTTAAATTCACTAATTTTGTTTTGTTGGGCTGCAGGATTTGATCAAAGATTTGAAGAGCGAATTGGGTGGCAAACTAGAAGATGTAGTTTTGGCATTGATGACCCCGAAATATGAATACTTGGCTCAAGCACTTCATAAGGCGATGAGTGGCATTGGTACCAAAGAAAAGGTCCTGGTTGACATTCTTTGTACTGCTACTAACCACGACATGCAATGGTTGAATGCAACTTATTCTCGGTGTAAGCCTTATTTGCATTATGTCGATATTAATTTTTATGTTGCATAGAATTTTAACAGTTAATTACATTGCTTTGTTCTCTTTGACACTAGTGTATAATCGAACCATAGAGAAGGATATTCGAGGAGATACATCTGGACATTTCGAGCGTCTTTTAGTGTCAATGACTACTGTAAGTAACAATATCTGTTCTCCATTGGCGTAATTATAACTTCAGTAAATTATACAGTTTTTAATATTAAAATAGGGTAGCAGAAATGAAGACCCAGTTGCAAACCCTGGCATTGCAACGGAAGACGCGCAAAAACTATTACAAGCTGGTAAGTTGGTATAGGTAGTGGTATTACATGCCACTACTACATTACAGGTATTGATCATTATTATAGTTTTACCATTTTGTTCAACTATGTTTATGTATTTGTAGGAGAGAAAAAGTGGGGCACGGATGAATCAACATTCAACTTAATTTTGGGCACTAGAAGCTTTGCCCAGTTGCGTCTGATGTTTCATGAATACGAAAGAATCACTGGGCATTCTTTTGAAAAGGCCATTGACAAAGAATTTTCAGGGGATGTCAGGACGGGCATGCTTGCTATTGGTAAATAATAACACTTAAAATTAACACGACATTTATGAAATGCCAAGTGTATCTGAATTAGAGGACTGAAAAACATATTTTCTGATTTTAGTAAAAAGTGCTAAGAATCGCGCCGGCTACTTTGCCGAAAGGCTTCATGACAGCCTTGCTGGAATGGGAACGAAAGACAATGATTTGATCTTCATTCTTGTGACCAGAGCCGAAGTCGATTTGGAAAGCATCAAGCAAGAGTACCAGCGTATGTACGGAAAGTCTTTGGCTAACGATGTTTCGGTAAGATATTGGCAGTAAATAATATTTCTTCAACAATAATAGGATAGAATGTTTGTAAGTACAGGTACCAGTATTAGAGTAAATGACCCATTTAAAAATCTTTAAAATGTTTTGTTATAGGGGGATACAAGCGGTGACTACAAGAAGATTTTGCTGGCCCTGTTGGGTTAATCTTTATACGATATTCTCTGCACCTTATAAGTTACACCCATTTGACAAATCAAATAATACCAAAAATTGCAATTATTCAATACAGATTAATAGCTATTCAGCTTCGTTTTTTATCTACTAGCGAACCAGTTTAATTTCAATATTACAGCTTGTAAGAACCGGTCCAACTCCTCTAAGTCTTTGGAAATAATGGAATATAAATGAATTAATTAAAATAGCGGTTTGCATTTAGCTTAGGCTGTCCAAATCACAATTACACTTAATAGCACAATTTAAATTTCATGTAAACTACATGTACAATAACTGTTGCCTTGATGAAATACAGCAGTCCGACAGTACCTATGAAAATGGATTATATAAGACTTTTCTGAACTTACTAAGCGTAAGCGTAATACTTAATGGTGCTAAATACGTTTAAACGTTTAAAGTTTGCCAATATTCCGATTATAGTGTATATTCTCAAATGAAATCTACTTCAGTATATGTACTTATTATTATGTTATTGCTGTGAAATTAATGATTTTTTGACTACCAGCAGTAACTATAACCATCATCATGAATTGTAGGCCAATATGGTATTGACCCTTACAGATAGTTACTTCTAACGGTTAAATAATTGTTGTTTTCATAAAGTGAATATATTAGAACTCGGTGTCATAATGGATAATCTTGTCTTAGAAAGGTAAAGGTAGTGTTCATATTATAATATATTATATTGTACCATGATAGTGTTAGTGTTGTACTCTTGTACTTAAACTTACAAAGTGGTAATAAAGATGTATCGTGTATTACGTCACAACAAGCCAGTATCCATCAACTATACTACACGATTCGACATTTTCAAAAGCCGAAAATGTACTACTGCAGGATTGGTACAATGACGCTAATCACGATACAGACATCTTATCACTTTATCTAGCTTAATAAGGATTATAAATAGCTGAAATTAAAAAATTACAAACTAATGACTTAATGACAATGTTTAATGAAATATTTATCTATAAATTATAATATGTATGCCTAATGATGGATTAATTGTAGACTTATATTTATTGCGTATTCTAAAAATTGTATTATGTTGACAAAAATAAACTGATATGGGAATTACTCAAAACGGTTCTGATTCTTGTGATGTGACTTATTTTGATGATTCTTTCATTTTGGTTTTTCTTAATGCTTCTAGGTCTATTAATTAGTAAATAGTACTTGCCCAATTGACACCGCACTTTATCTAACTTGGAAAGTATTTCACAAAATCTCCCATTTTTAAACCTGACGACCTATGTAGGTACACAGGATCATGTTATTATCTTTACACTTGTAATGTGTTGTGTACCATAAAATATTATATCATTACTAAGCATATTATTACCAATACTACAAACCCTCCTGGTCCCTATACGTTAATTTTTATGATTAGCAAATTCCATATGCGCTAAGAATTTTACTTAAAACAAAAGGTCAAGAACTCGGAGTGATATCGAAAAATGCAAAATCTAAGCAGCATGAGACACGAGTATCCAGATGCAGATGACCTAGAACATATAACGCCAGGATAGCATTGTAAAAATCCTATTGTCCTTAATTTTTAAACATATTGCCTACTCCAAAATCTTAATTTTTAAATCTGACAATATTACATTGTCCAAGATTATAATTTTTAAATCTGGCATAATATTGCATTCTCCAAATAATGACTTGCAGTCAATGCAATGTCCCCTTATACGAAATATGGTTGTGAATAAATATTTTTAGGTTTGCAAAATTTGCATCACACCACGATAACAAAATTTTATTTTCAGTTTTCTGTAACAGTGTACAGTCAAATTGTGTTACAACACAATGACTGTACACTACTAAACACATTCACTCACACATAGTACCAGAACCCCACCACGGGTTGTGTTGTAAACAATATTAAAAGTAAAAACTACAGGTTTTTAATAAAATTCTTAAAAAATATTATGGCAAACTGCAACCATTTATCGACAGAATGTCAATAACTTAACATACTATATTATTACAGAATTTAGATTGGATGACATATATTATACAAAAAATATTACTTGCTAGCGAATAGCCTTACTTATTTGGGGGACCACAAAAGTATAAACACACCTCAGTTTACCTATATAACCCCAATTCACACTTCACACTAATCCAATTCGTATTTTATTTACAATTCATTAACACTGTCAAGTGTATCAGGATCAAAATTGCTTTTCCATTACATTACATAATAATTAAAGTAATTGACATATCAATATGCTCCCCTACTAGGATAATATTTTAGGTACTATTACATTTAAAACTCACCGATTTACTACGTATACATGTACATATGTATTTTTCGACATTTGTGGACCAAAATTGAAACTTGTTACATTAGCTTTAAGATTAAATATAAAGTATCGAAATTGTTTTCGACATTTGTGGACCAAAATTGACATAAAATTACTTATTATTATTGTATACGACTCGCATTATCGAATTCCGTCATCTATACTCAAACATGTACTGTGTGAGCTGTGAACATTCATGTAGCAGTGCACCATTGTGCATCATGAGAGCAATATGATAACTTGCATTCAACATATTTTGATATGTACAATATTTGTCACAATAAGTACAGTACCCATTTTATTCAAATATTGCATAATATGGTGTACCATTCCATATTATCAATATGTTATTTTTTATAGCAAATTAATCGATATAAAGAAAAACCTAAGGAATTAAGTTTAGCTCTCTGTTCTATTTTTGGTTGTCACTAAGTACATATTGTACTACAAAGCTGACACACACTTACAAAAATACAACGTTCGGGATACAGACAGAAAATTATGTGCGAACAAATCACTTGGGGGCAGAAGATACTAACCTTAGTTTAAAAGTTACATACTATACTACTTACTTAACATTTAGCAACTGTAATGCAAACCGCACATCTTAGCTAAACTATTACATTCTTTCTATGGTCAAACAAACTTTTCTTTCAGACTACCTTTTAAGAGCACAGGGAGCATGGAAAGAATACCAAAAGATAAAATACAAATTGATGTCCAGCTGATAGCGTTTGAAGACGATGACGATGACAGTTCATTTAGAGTTGACAGAGTTGTACATGCATGAATTGCCACAAAGGAAGCAACAGCTACACATGAAAATTAAATATATATTATGTGTAGTACATAAAAGTCCATGAAGATTAGATTTTTGCTTTACTCCAGCCAATAAATGTCCCCAGCCAGAAGGGTAGTAAAGACACACCAATAACTACTAATAATATGGTTTCTTGTGTAATGTAAAGTTGTGATAAAGGGGATAAATATTTATTGTCTGAAATCAAGACGAGTACAGTCATACCACCCTATGTATGACTGTACTCGTGTTGGTCTAAATGTATTTATATGAGGCAAAATGATTTTTTTATTGAGGTAAACCGATTATTTTTGAGGTGCATATATTATTCCCCCATTTTAAAATAGTCTTTGGAGCATTATGGACATTATGGAATTTATTTATTTATGACCATTTCGACCCTATTTTTGATAGAACTGTGGGTTCTCATCACCTGTGTAGGAAAAAATCCCATTTTGCTGAAATAGGCTTGATATTCAAGAAAAACTTCCCGAAAAATTCGTGAAAAATTCATGAATATGCCAAACATGACACATTTGGGATTTACAGAATTAGAATCTTCAAACTAGCGTATACTGTATGACAATTATGACAATCATCATTTAAGACTAGATTTAAAATTATTATCTTACCATCACTGACATTGGCCATTGTTGAGGCCATCAATTCAACAGTCACTGCATGACCATTTTACCTCTGGTCGTTTGATTACTGGTAACTGAATCTGAATGACACTATAATTTGCCTTCGGTCAATTGGGTTTCAGGTTGCAGCAATAATAGCAAAGAAATAATTATCGGATTAATTAGTATTGAAAAAGATTGGTTCTTGCCGATGCTGACATACGTGGGACCATCCGACGATGACAGGTGGCCATATAATACGACGAATACGCTTTAGACATTATTTTTTTGATGGTGGTGGTGCAGAACTCCTAGCAAATGGAAATCCAAAAGAATAGTATTCCAATAAGAAAAGCTTATATAATATATATATATATAATATAATAATGTATAATAAATGCAAAATATTATTATCTAATATCTACCTTTAATTGTCCAATTCCATTTCCAACTTCCACTTATTGTCGTGAGTGGTGAGGATAAATGCCTCATGTTTCAAACGCATCACAAAAGCCGAGATGGTAGCAATAATAATTTTGAAAGTTTTTTGAAAGAATCGTGCTTTTTTAAAGTGCTTCGACTGAGAAAGCAGAGCGAAAGTCTTCGATTTCGGCGCGATGAAGCAGGAGGAAGCATACATGAGGAAGTTATCTAAACAAGCAGTTGAACAAACGTCGTTACCGCCGTTTCTCCTCACTCCTGAGAAAACATGTACGAGAACACTGTTTCTCATTTTCTCCAGGTTTGGAGTTTTTGGGCGGACACATTATGTCACTTCTTCAGAGTTATAACTTATAACTTCCCTGAAAGTTTGGGACGTTCGGACGTTTCATTGTCAGATTAACGGGAATCATGAAAGTCGAATTATGTACACTTCTTATGCTAATGGAATAACGATTTTATGATGGTATATTTAATTTAATTATTTCTATTACGTTCTTTATTTATTTACTTTATAAGATAAGAAGAAATATATGAAAACATTACAAAGTAGTAGTTGCATCCTTAGATTTTTTATGAGCAAAATGACGGCGACAAAAATGGATTCGCAATTCGCAATACCGCAATGATTACTTAAAATTATTACAGATTTTAGTTAGTTGGCCAAAAAATGAATAAAGTATTTTTATAATTCTAAAAATAATTATTAGAAATATTGCATTATAACCAATCATTTTGATTAGGATCTAATATCTGGAATCTAAAATATCAGACAATCTAATAATCTTTTTACAATTTGTATTATGTATGTAGTACCTTCACTCAGTTCACTCCCATATGAGCCCCTTGTGTAGAGTTCAAACACAAATGGCCTTCGTATAAAATATTAATATGTAGAGAATGTAGACACTTATCTATATAGGTATATTTAGACTAATCTGTGGTAAAAATTTGTAAAACTGTGCTATTTACAATATTCTGTCATACTGTCTAGTCATACTCCATTAAGAATTGCGTACATGTCAATTTGTCAATAATAATTGTGTCTGAAGTTTCCCTTGCATTCATTTGACTTAGAAATATTATAGCATTTTAAAACTTTGCGTGTAATTTACAAGATCCATATAAATGCACACCCACATAGGATGGCGGCAATAACGGCTAAAACAATAACTAAAGGCAAAAATACGGGGGATAGAAATACAAGGCCGAAAATTAAAACAAATTCTAAAATTACAGCAGGGAAAAATATAGCCTTCTTTAATAAAAATGCTTGTATTATACTAATTGATCTTGATACTGCAACATCGGCAGAATCAAGTAGCAGTGCAATTGATGAAGTATTATTACCTGTACTTTTATTTACACTTGTCACGGAAAGGGAGTTATTTTTAAAACTTTTCTCATTCATTGCAGGAATAACATCTTGTTTTCCTGAATGTTTTCTTTTTTTTCTATTCTTCAAAATTTTAGGAATATTATCATGCACATTTTCCAATAATTCCGTCAATGTAGAATTTGTCAATTGTTTCTGCACATCAGGAAGATTTTCTTTTTCAGATTTCGTTTGCACAAAAATTTTTTCTAGAGGCAATTGAGTTTGTTTATCTTTGTTATAAATATCTTTCCAGTCAGCAAAGTCAAAATAACTTTTGGTGGAACTTGGAAAAATATCAGCGTTCAGTTTTTCATCTGGACTTTGAATTTTAGTTTCGTCAATAATCTGGCTTGGATGATCACTTATGTAACTATTGCTTTTACTTTTCCTTAATTTATCCCGAAGCTTCTTAGCATGGTATGCTGACCATATTACAGGTAATGTATAGGTAGAAATATATGTCACTGAGCGCGGTGAACTTTTTCTATTTCCGTTTTGTAAATTCTTCTTCTGAGTTATATAAAATGGTTTGCCTTTGGAAGTACTGCCTATAAAATATAGCCAAACAAATATTATATATCACAGTTTCACTAAATATTTTCTAAAAGTGATACAGAAATATTTTGAGAATGTAGACGGCAAAGACAGAATAATAAAGTTTTTCTGTCACCGTAATAATAATATATTTTGTAATATATTATGTATGCTGTACATGCTATTATATTATATGCTATATATGCTATTATATATGCTAATATATAATATATTGTAATATATTAAGAATTTTGTCATTGCAATTTCATAGCATCATCAGGTAGAAACATTGCGAGTATTAAAAGTCATCAGTGATTTGAATGCAACTTACTTAATTCTCCTAAGGAAGTCCGATGTTTTTCATATCCCGATACAGTAATCTACATAATGATACATAATATAATAAGTTACTTTCTTTTAATTCTGAATAATTGCAGCCAAACTTTTCAGCAATATTTAATTTGAAAATTGTCTTAAATATGATAATAATATCTTAAATACAGTTTATTTACGTTTTCATGCGCAAATAAATTTGTCTGTTTCATTAAAATTTGCTTACCATGTAGTAGAATCCGGGAAGTAAGATTAGCCTTAAGAATAGTAACTTCATATTGTGTAGAACGAAAACCGATTTTCGTCTTAGAATTAACGATCCTATATAGCACCAATGCTAATTGCAAGCGATATTGAAAATTATTATGTTACTTACATTATCGATTGCAAATTAAAATTCTTCCTGTGAAATATTTCAAATTCTCGTGTGCGAGGTACATGTTTTTAATTCTGAGAAATAAAGGAAAGACAGTTGCTTAAAATTCTTCCTATGTTAAGAATGCGACTTCAGTTTACATTAACAAATTGCAAATACCATAAAAATGATGATGATGAAAAGCATGTGCCTAAGAATCAGAACATATCAAATACAATAAGACCTTATATTATGGTGTTACATAGCATTGTGTAACAGCGAAGAAAGGAGCAAAATATGAACAAGGAAGTCTAGACATTATTTTATGTGTAGCAAAGTTTTCTGTGCGTAATAATGTTCATCTCTACTTATCAATTTCAACTTTTGAACGGGTTTCTATCTATAATTACGAAGATTGAGATTTAGTACACAGCTATGAATAGGCTTACTAAGACTAGCATTATAGCATTGGGATTGCGATGTTAATCGGACTCGTAAGTTGTAAATGTGATATGTGAGTTTTAGTAAGGAAATGTGCAAAAATTCCTGCATTGTCAGTGATGAGAATCCGTGGTGCAGACAACCATCAATTTTCAATTGCCTACACCTTGCAAGTGCAGATTTGGTAGATATTTATTTAAGATATTCAATCCAACATCTACTTAAGCATGAGTTATTCCTTTCTCTCTTGGCAAAACAAATATAAATACAGGAATTTTTTCTAATAATATACCTATACTACATATTTCAATTAACTAAAAGCAAATATTTTGGATAAATTCAACTTTTCTATGACTTGATTTTCAATTTTTTATTCTAATTATTATTTAGAATTATTACAGTTAATAATTAACATCGCCAATGATGGGTTCGCAGTTTTTAAATGATACTGATTAAATTAGCTCATAGAAGAACGGCGAAAAAGGTTACACTTCAAATGTATATTTCTCTTAGAGTTCTGTGCCGTGCCAAAAGCTTACCTTTAACATGATCTTTGATGTATACATGAAAATATTATTAGGGTGGAATTAAAATTCTCAACTCTAACTTGTATATATAGTATCGTCCATCAAAGAATACCTATCTCATGTCAGGTGCACTCAACTGAATTCTATAATTTGAGTTTGCAGTACAGTAAGGAAAACTTGAATCTAGAGAATGAGAAGCACTGCAAGGTTAATAAATACTAGAGCAAAATCTATCCATGAATGAATTTTAAAGAGAATTGGTAAACCCTCATTTAATTTAGCGAATTCTGTACTAATTTTTAGCGATTTAACGCTAAATCCTCATACTATGATTCTCTAAATTATATCATGAAAACTTCATTGTGTTATCCATATACATAGGTGTCTATATAAGACAGCTTGCAGAAAAAGCGGTGATATTAAGTTAAAATAATTAAACCTGTTTCACAGATTTCATCTTAATAACAGTGTTTTAATGCAACATAATATAGTTCAAGAATATTATTGGATTGGCTGAAAAATCTTATCATTTAACAAAGACAAATCACAGGCAAGCGTGTCTAGTTAAAGCAAGCTTACATAAACTGCGATAATTATTATACAATTGGTATTCATGAAACCATTCATAAGTCCAAGTTATCAAAGTTTTACAATTAAGGCAGAAATGAAAATCGTAATTCAAAATTCAAAAGATCTCATTTAACAAAAATTCTTATTCTTGAAGATCCCAATAGAGGTGTTGTGTTGTGTCCCCTATTTTGGCTAAGTTATTTTGGCTAAGCTAGTTTTCATTTTACAGAATAGCAGTCTTCAAATTATTTGTGTAAGTTATTTTACTATTTTAAAATTTAAATATTGCAACGTAAGCACCTATACAGGTATAAATTCAGATTCCACTTATACAAAGCCTTGTTAAAATACATAGCTGAATTAAGTACAATACCATACTTTCAAAGGTAATTCAAATCTAAATTAGGCGTAGAATACCCAGATGCTCATGGTGAAGCAAATCAACAAAATTGCATTGCCGTTGACGAATCTGTAAAACCAACCATTTTATGTAATATGTTACATATTACAGTTTATTATTACAATATTACAGTTTTGCTGCATGTACTCTTCATTCTTAAGATGATAGTAAGAAGAGTAAGGATGCGTAAACTAAATTAGACTAGAAATAAATAATGCCTCTTACTTATACCAAAATGCTGTTTCATGCAAAACGCTTGCAGCTGCCACAGCTTCTTCTGCTGGCGATTGATGCGGTCCATAATCTAAATTATTACCTTCATTGCTCAACCCGCAAATGCAATTGAGCGTTTTGCGCCAGCTAGTTCTACTAGCCACTGGTCTCATTTCAATACCACAGTTAGCCCTAGCTGAAAGACAACCAAGCAAATGTTCTAGTGTTCTAGTTACTTAATTCCATTGTACACACCGAAGAGCTTTTTAACATACACAATTTTACTTTTTACCAGATTACCAGATATTTGTGAGAAGCGAATTTCATGAATTTTATTTATCTCCTCTTGCTGTTCATCAATTGGCTTGCGGATTTTTGTACTATGTCGTGTCCAAAATGTTAATCTTTCCAGCTTTAAACAGTAAACAAAATTAATAATTTCAACTTTTAATACGACATGCTTACAAGAGCACCTATAAGGTGTCATGATCGGTTTGAAATCGATGTATTTATTTACTGCACTTATACCATTAGAAGTTTTTTGAATGGTTATGAATTGATAATTGGTTTGCATAAAGTATATTTTAATAACTTCTGAAGAATCAGACAAGAATCATTATGATTTTCTCTAAGCACGGAAAGGGCTGACTATTATATTTTTTTCAAAAATTGCCAGTCCTAACATTTTTATTCGCATCAATTGAAAATTTGAAAATAGTTCGTTGATAAGTTAATTGCAATAGCAAAACTTATCGTTTGATTCGAAATGCTTAAATTTATAAATTTTCAGAAATCAAAACACTAAAAAAATAAACTTGAGATTTATTGGTATTTTTTATATTTATATAATACCTTGTCTGCACGAATCGGCTCTGTCATGTGGCTGACTATAAATGCAACGAAAAAGGTTATAACTGAAAGAATTCCTGCGAAATGCAAATAATGAACATCTCGAATGTATTTCGTTATCCAAAAAGTTCGACCATCAAACTCGCCTGTAATAAAATATACATTTCTGTAGAATTAATTATAATGAGTGGAAACCTGTGTAGGGTGATAAAACTCATATTAGTTTCATATTATATTTGAAATTGTTAAATGCATAATTACTCGATCCACACAATTGTATCGGAGCAGCGTACGCAAATTCTAGAACAAATTTTAGCAAACCGAAGGCCAATCCTACCATCAGACCCCAAAAAGCTCCCTGTATTTCACATAAGATTGCATATATGTTTACTATCATTTCTACCATACCAATGCCATTGATTTGATCCATTATTTTTACATGTTTACATACCACTTCATTTGTTCTAGGTATAAAAATTGCCATAAGGTAAACAACAGTTATTGGTGGGGCCAGAAACATTTGCACTTGCTGGATATACACAAATAATTCAGATGTTTTTAGTGCTTTTAGCATCGGCACCCACAAGACTGATATAACAAGAAGAATCAGTACAGAAGATCTACAAAACAAATTATGGATTTTATTAGAGGAAAAATGGGACAGGTGCATCATCGACCTACTAATAAAAGATACCTTCCAATTATCAGTAGTTCTGTATCACTCGGTTTCTTGCGAATCCTTGTCCAAATGTCTAAGGTGAAAATAGTAGAACTGGAGTTAAAAATGGATGTGAGTGAACTCATTAGAGCAGCCATCATTACAGCCAACATCATTCCTGATAGCCCTGGGAAAATTTTTCTTGTGATTAAATTCCCCAGTTTCATTGTGCAAGCAATACTGATTATTAGTATAATTAGTACAAGGTACAATATATGATACCATTAGGCATGAGACGAATAACCAATTCTGCGTAAGCAATGTTTGTACAACCAGTTGGAGATCCACACACATTAAAACAAATAGTCGGATCTGTGCATGCTATTCTTTCTTTGAATAATACTCTTGATGCCATTCCAGGAAGAACAAGGAGAAATATAGGTGTTAATTTCAAATACCCAGCTAATAGACATCCACCTTTTGCATGAGTCATGTTTTTAGATGATAGTGCTCTCTGAACTATAACCTTCATCAAAAATATTAATTGTACTTATAATTAATGTCAATTCTCAATTCTTAAAGAATCAATTCTTAAGGAAGTTAATAGATTTTGTTTGAATGGTTCGTCATACCTGATCTGAACAAAAATACCACATCGATGTAAATGGAAGGCCAAATAGAAGTCCCGTCCATGGGAGATCAGAATTTCCTGAATGGACACTACGAATTAAGTGCATTGCGTACTCAGGAACGGCTCCACAACTCGTCCCTCCAGATTCATTAAATTCAGTGCCATTTCTTAATGTTTCCGTACTTAATGACATGTATTTCCTGATGAGTTCTTTGTAGCCCCCAACAGCATCGAAGGCTATAATATAGAAGAATTATCGTTTCAACAGAAACTAATGCTTATACCATGATGATAATTGTGACATTTCAACTAACAAAGAATCATGAGAATGCAAGCACCAAACATCATCAATATTGTTTGGACGAAATCTGTCCAAATTACTGCAGTTAGGCCACCAGTGACTGTAAAGATAGCAGAAACTGCCAGAAGAATGAATATTGATGCATAGAGACCTTCGTCACCTTTAAATCCTAGTGCTATCTGGATAAACAATGCTCCTGCGTATAGGTCAGCCTTACGGAAATAGAAGAGAACAAGCATTATTAGATTACAAGATATTAGATAAGAATACATGAAAAGTGAAAATATTTCAAAACAAACTAATAATATTACTCAAAATGACAAGAAATAACAAAAACTACAAAATGTATAAACAGTTACAGATATTTTAGTAAAAACATAGAGAAGGAGTGCAAGAACAGCCAAGTAAACTCGAATTCTTTGACCGCCGAATCTAAGTCGAAGATATTCAGGCATTGTAAACACTTCTGAAGCCATGTAAACAGGTACAAATATCCACCCCAAAACCATCAGTGTGAAAACGGCCTTTTTAATTAGAAAAATAAATTATTATTCCGAAATCCAAAATCTTATGATTATGGGTTTCACTTACACTTAATTCATATGCTGCAACACCGATACCAGACGCAGCTCCCGATCCTGCCAAACCGACAAAGTGCCCGCTACCAATATTACTTGCAAAAATAGATGCTCCAACGGGGACCCAATGCATATTTCTTGATGCCAAAAAGTAACCTTTTACACTAGAACTTTTGTTTCCGTAAGATGACTGTAAAATTATAGGGACAAAATGAAATTGGAAAAAAGTGCAATGGTTCAGATTAAATTTTGAAGGTTATTAAAACAGTAAACTTACGTAAAGACCGACGAACAGAATTAAAATAAAGTAAACTGTGATTACAGAAAAGTCAAACCAATTCAAACGGTTTGCCGAATTTTCAGTGGCCAGTTCCATTTTAATAGTAGAATGAATTTTTCACGCAAACTTTTAGGTAGCAAGGTGGTTACTGGTCAAAGTATGATTGATTTCATAGTCTACCAAGTCCTAAAGTTACTAATACTGATTGGATGTGTGCTTTATGTCTGTTTCAGCTTTTCAGTGTTATCAACTAACGGTATCAAAGTTGACAGACGGTATGTTTACTAAGTAAACTAGTGTGCAACACTATTTTTACAATAAACGCGTCCTTTTTACACCTATGCTCTATGCACTATAATGTGCCAAGGCTACGTATGGAATCCATTATTAGTTTTATTAGGTGAAAAATGAATGTATTTGCAAACACATTAGACATCGGTTTTAATTAGCATCATTTACTGGCGTTACTCCAAAATTCGTACAGTTACAGGGTTATGTGTATCATGGTGTGCGCTTAAATTGCAATCACAAAATTTCTCCCTCAAGTAGTTTTCAGCTAATACTACATCAGTTGCAATCATTGCCGGCAGTTTTCTCACTTTTGGTCTTAGGTTGATTGGATAGGAATAATGTATTTGGATGTCTTTTTTAGTAGAAATAGAATCATAATCCATTCATACAAGTGCTGCTGATTATTCGCATAACACATAAGCATATCTTAATTAAAGCAAACAAAAACCAATGAATATACTACATTTCGCCAATTCTATGCGTTTGAGAAAACGCTACATCAGGAATTATTTTACCTGGGGACGTGTGAACAGTTATGTTTTAAGCACATCACAATAAAATGTTTCATTAGCAAATGGTTCATACAAAACTAAAAGTCTACACTAAATAAATATGCCAATCGAATATCTGATTATTATACTTTTATTGCTAATTAGTAATTAATAATATGGTTTAGATACAAACAAAATTTCATCAAAAATTATTTTTGTAGGTCATACTTCTAATAAGCTATATTGTCATACTTTTCGTGATGAACAGGCTATGGAATAGTGATCTAAAAGTTCAATATTCAGCAGTGATGAATCGTAATTATAATTATCGAACATTATGGTTGTCCTGCTTGTTGAGGCTGAATTTGTTGCAACGCAAGACAGTAATTGTAGAATATCTTTAGGAATTCTGCAAAACAATCATCGTAATTTAAAATGCCACAATTATATTTATTTAATCTAATGAGATTACTAAACTACATTTGTTATTTGTTATCTATATAATAACAAGTCACGCAGGCTCAACTATTAGATAAGTTACTAAAATTATTTCAAAAGATGGAATGTTTTTATATCATAGGTGAACTTACGGATTCTTCATAGGATTAGACTTCCATAATGTAGTCATTCTCTTAGCAAACTCCGTACAAGTTCTTAAATTCGACTCACAAGCTTCTTTGATAAGAGCTGCTCTCAAAATTATTGTCGAACTACTGTCTTGATATGTTTGCTCCAAACCAATTGTTTTTAATGCACTTTCTATTTTCGTATGCAGTAATTGATTCTGCAAGGGATATCACAAAATGCAATATAAGGCATATTACACAATTTTTGACTTCATAAGAACATATAGCGAAATTGTGTAAAATAGCCGATAATGCTATATTTTATTATTTCGTTCTGTTTGTTTTTGCTCTTACATGGGAAAAGATCTCTGATGTAGATTTTAACAGAGAAGTCACATTTCTATAACTTTTCAGTGTTGTTTGCCAAACAGCAAGCTCAACTTCTTTGTCCATGAACTCTATGAGTCTCAGTGCAGATTGTACGGAAGTGTAATCTATACGTATTCAACAATTCAACATAATTATTGACTTTTCCACAACGATGAACATTTTGTAATGTAGATTTTTAAGCCATATCTCACTGTGGATTGCTAGATTGAAGTAATCGTCTAGTATTTTTGTTCTTGCAGTAGTCTCGAAAGCTAAATGATTGACCATTAGTTGAGAATGAATTTTATCAAGTAATTGACCGCTGTATATAATTCTGTAATACCCTGTAGACATAATATCACAACTTTAAGGACTGCTTTAAAATGTTCATAGATTCCAATATGGTAAAACATAAATTATACCGGAATATAGAATATATTTTGCTTATTTACCAATTGAACCGGGATTGAGTATTATAACTTGTTCCGTATTCATAGAGATTTGTTTAACCTTTTCTGTATTGGACATCCAGTGATCGGTCTTACTTGGCTCACTACTAATTGTAGCAATTGTAATAGGAATCCACCAGGCTGCATCAGGATCCACCGTTCCTTCACCTAAGAACACTTCCTATAGTTTCTAAAATTAGTATAATGCAAATCAACCAAGACAAATCAGAGAATTGTCAATATTATTCTTATCATACTTGTGTTAATTGCAGCTGTTGGTTAGACAAAACTGAAACCCTAATTAGAGGAAAACTAGCTTGCTTAGTCCAGGTATCCATTATGTCTTTTACAGTAGCGTCTATAGTAATAACACCCGCAGCGTCAGCAGCTTCTTGTAAATCTTGAAACAAATCGTCTTGTTCCGCTCCTTGATATGCCCTGTTTATTAAAATATGAGTATAAAATATAATACAAATTATGCAAAAGCATAATTCAAACCTTGATAAATATGTGATGTATATTTTTACTAGAAATGGCAATGATTTATAATATGAGAAAACATAAACGAACATTCGCTTAAGGTAAGCTTGCAGTCCTCTTTGTAACACCGGTTCAGTCAAAAATCCTTCAAGCATTCGGATAATGCTAGCTCCTTTGTCATAAGCTATTCTATTATAAATCCCGTCTACAGCTTCAAGTGTTTGAGGCTCATTTTCTATTGGATGAGTAAATCTACCAGCGTCGTGCTGAAGAGCAGTTTGATAAATGTTGACAACAAACTGCTCCCAAGGTCGTAATTCTGGATAAGTCAATTCTACTCCTATGTGGGATATGAAAGTTGCAAAGCCTTCGTTAAGCCACACCCTAGAATAATTTAATTTATTAAAGTAAGTATTGTGAAAATATCGTATCAGTTTACACCTACTATTGAGTATAAGTCAAAGTACCATGTCCAAAATTTGCAAGTAACATAATTTCCAAAAAACTGATGAGATACTTCATGTGCAACTACAAGTGTAATCCGATACCTCTGACTCTCAGTCATATCCTCTGCCAAGTAGAGTAAAGCATCTTCCCTAAAATGTAAGCACATAGGATAATAAATTAGTAATAAAGAAATCAAGGAATTGTGTTTTAAGACATTTATAGGTTTTTTAAGAAGTAATTAATATGAAACTCACATGTATGTGATGAGACCCCAATTTTCTGTATGGAAAACAAGAAACAATACATTTCTATTAACAGTCTATGACAGAGGGTCATATATTATGTCCCCAAGTGACAGGGGGTCATATATGAGTCCTTTATTACTCGCCGGTCATATACAGGAATTTCCACAAATTTTTACTATGACCCCTGGGACTCATTTATTGCCCCCAATTTCCTATTAAGGTTGCAAGGTTCTTGGCAAAGCCCCTACCTTTTCTCAGTTTTTTCAAAAATAAACCATATTATAAGCATAGAATTTCCTACTGAAATAATCACTGATGATCTGAGTATGTATACTGTATACACATACACTGATGTATTAATCCTTTACCCTATATAGGACCCAATATGACCCCGGGGACCATATATGACCCCTTGTTATGGAGTGTTTAAAAAGAGGAATTCATTAGATTATCTGTGGAACATTTAGTTTACCCATAGCTGAAAAATAGAAATGCGGAAGAGCCACACTATCCAGCTTCTGAAGGGCATATTCTAGGTCATAGTAACGTTCAAACTCTACCAAAACATTTGCTGTCAAATTAACAGAATAATTTCCACCTCCTTTACCTATTAGATAAGGTGTTGCGTAAACCTAAGATTATTGATTAAATAAAACACAATTCAGTTATTAGTATTGCGATAAGTTCAAAAATGTCAACATTAAACTCATATTTGCCAACGGATTAAGCTAACTGAATAGTAAATGTGTTATATTATTTTATTGCACTGTATTACGCGAATAGGTCTTGTGCTTCCTGTATTTTCAGCTTCAACGTAATCCAGATTGGATACTATCATGCAAACTAAATATGTTGACATTGGAACAGTGACAGCAAATTTATCCCAGAACCAGCCTCCCAGTCCTGGAATATCTAATCTGTAATTTAAAGGAAGTTAATTCAACTTGCTTGTAAAAATAGAATAATAATTAAGGGTTTATATTCCTTTCACACATTTGGTATGATTATTGAATTCATAGTTTGTTAAATTGTATTTTATTAAGAATGCCTGCCTACATGGGTTCGGAGGTTAAAAGATGAGCATTAGATAAGGAGTGGTAGTTTCTCTGTCTTCCAATAATGATTTCAAATGTAGCTTTCAGATTCGGTTCATCTAGACATGGAAAAGCTCTGCGTGCTTGAATGGCTGCAAATGTGGTTGTTGCAATATAACTGTTAATATTAAGTATTACGTCCAAATCATTTAATTCCTCATACAATGCCGTGATGCATACGTAAAGTTTGTAAAGTTATGTAGCTTGCAAAGGTTTAGTGCTTAGTACAAAGTGATTCTCTTTTTAGTGTTAATTAAAATATTGTTATATCAATAATTACTTCGTTGTTCCAGTTTCATCTTCATAAGAGTCCAAGTACATGCCATAAAGTTCTGTATCCGAAATTGTGTTAACGAATTCAATGTAAATCTCATAATGGTTGTTTAAAACAGTTGGATTTTGTAAATGAATGGAATAAAAATGTCTACTCTCTTCATATTCTGTTCTCAGAATTGTTTCTTGTGTGCTGGTGTTTACATTCAAGACCTAAAACATAATTTTGTTGGTAATGCTACTAATAAAAGAATCAGTTAAAAATTCATGAAATAATTTGATCATTCATTTACTTTAATTATTTAAAAGTTCACCTTAATTGATGTTGCATTAATACGAAGTGCTACAGCATGCACAACTAAAGAAGAAGCAGGCTCAACACAATTCACCGTGATCCAAATTTTTCCAGGAGCTGTAAATCTTTCATATCCTCCAATAATGTCCAAAATTGGAAGAATTTGCAATTTATAGTGTAAAGGGACTATTGAGGTTGGAAGAAGGTAGTCCAAATTAAGTGCATCGTTCAGAGTCGGAATTTTATTTATGACGGATGAATTTGCATATTCTAATGCGTGTAGGTTAGAAAACCTTGTACTGGTAGCAATACTTACCGAGAAGTAGTGTACTAAAATTACTAATGCTAATCTAAGAACATTGTATGAAGCCATTTAAACCTAAGGGATACCAATACTTATTGGATGTCTAGCAATACTTTTCGTTTTCCTAATTTGGGAGAAAACGTTAAAAGACAGTCTTGTTGAAAGCCGGTAAAGGTGAAGAACTTTAATGTACCTCGGCGCTTTAATAATTAATATAACATAAAGTCTGTGTTTTATCATAATTGATACTCAGGCATGCGTCATTTCGGTAATAATCGATCATCCAGAGTGTTTTTATCTTTTACCAAACTTATCTGTAGGATGATGTAACAAATTTTTCATAGGCATACCAAACAATAGGGATTTACATGCTAAATTTGTTGATTAGTTAATCAGAATTATTAATGAGATAAATAAAATTAATATGCAATAGGTATTAGTGAATGTAATCTTTTTTGCAATGGCGATAATCTGTAGGTCAGGTATGCTGTATTCTTGGCTTTGACTTTGTATTACAAACAATCAAATAGATAGTTTTTGCTTTTAATGCTAAGTAAGCATTTTATCATTTAGCCACATAATTCACAAAAATAAGACATAACTCATCCGCTTCGGCAAAAAATTTTGTGGTATTATCGAAAAACAAATAAATATTGGTGTCGACCAATTCACAGGTAGCTGCAGTTCTTTTAGATTATCTGTATCATTATATAATTCATTTCGTATCTATTGCAAGTTAAGCTAACTATCGAATGAGCCACTTATGATATATACAGAATGAGACAACTTTCGGTGTAATGTGCACAGAGGGTATTTTTATTCAACTATTAAGAAAGTAGCACATTTCAAATAATTTTTGTAAATTTTGGTTGTACGTTTAATACAGTACTAATAATTAGTGTACAATTTCTACTCAATACATACTTGAGACACATGCAATCTTTTTTGTACATACCCAGTTAACAAGGGACTTCAATGAACATTTCCCAGAAGTTATAGATGACATAAACAGCTTAATATGGTTATTGTACTTTACAAAGAATTAAATTATAGATTAACTGATTAACTTTAATCTACGGTTGATAGTGATATTGCATGCAACATTGGCGTACGCAATATAATATATACCTATACTTTAGTATTTTATGTTGGTTTTGGATGAATTATAAGAATGGGACATAACATGAACTGTGGATATTTGTAAGTGCTTATATTTTATAGGCAAATAATTTGGATTTTTGCAGAAAAATAATTATTTCTCATTTTCTTTTGGTACTATTCCATCAACAGCTTCAATCAAAGAGAGCCGATATTTCATTTGCGCAGTTAAAGGTGGAACGTGCCTTCTTGGCACCAAGAAAGTAGACAAATTGAACAAATCCAAAAATACCTTGTAGCGGTCACTGCGGAAAAGCGAGGTACATTATTAGATTAAGATTTCCCATTCTCTATGAGTACCTTAAGTTATGCACAATGGAAAGGGGAATAGTTTGTAAATATAGCCCACCAAACTTTTTAATAATGACTTTACTTTCAACTTTCCAAAATGAAATTAAGGCAATAGCATTTTCATTACGTTTATTGTAGATGTAGAGGGTTAGTAATTTAGTAACTTAATGATACCTCAGTGTTGACCGAAGATAATGATATCCTGAAGAACCGCCTGTTCCCAATTGCTGAGACCCAATCATTCTTTGGACCAGAACAACATGGTTGTCTGCAAAAAAAAATACACCTCTCTCAAACATTAAAGCTTTTAGTAAATTCTTGTAATTAAGCTAAAGCTTAGAAATTTTGATCTCAAAATACAGGGAATGAAATGATAAAATTGATAAATTGCTACAACTTACAGCGCCATTTTGTAATGAGAGCATCAATATCCATAAAAGATGTCAAAAGTTGATGAGGTTGATTGAATCTCGGTTCATCACGGTAAAAAGTTATAAAAATGGCTCCTCTTAGAGCTTTATGGGAGAATCGGCGTTCACCCCTTTTCACTAAAGCCTCGTGTGTTTTTTCATCAAACACGGACTCAAATTGTTCTCGGCGCTTTCGAATATCATTCAACAGTGTAGCTTTGACCAATTCGTTTGTTTCTTTCTGAAAGGTTAATAACGTAAAAGAGAGTTAAGATATCCAACTATTTTTAAATTCCTCGAAGATTAAAATCTGTTACGGAAGTGCTTACCTCTGCCGTTTCTTCTTCGTCTTTTAGCATATTTTCAACAACTGTTTGATATTTTTGCCAAAAATTGAATCCTTTTTCTTCCAATCCAGGAGTGCGTTCCAACCAACTTTTCCGAACAAACAAATACATTGTAGATAATATCATAGTATAAAAATATAATAACCGAATAAACTGCTGTAGTAATATTTACAATACTTTTTATTGCTTTCGTTGAAAATAAAGATAATGAATTCATTGTTGGTTATATCCTTAAATGTAATTAAAAAATGTAACCTCTGTACTAAGTCGCACAATGAAGGTTCATCTTCAGATTTTTGTAATTGAATTGTGGCAGATTCATCGGAAAATACACTCATGTAGTGATCTTTGTTGTACCGAGCTCGATGTTCCTAATAAAGGGGATGAAAATTATCATGCAACTGTAAGTGATCATTTAATACAATGGTCGAAGAATATTGAGATTTTAGAGTTTAATCACAGTTTTGTTTTTTTGCACTAACTTGCTTAACACCTAATTTATTTTCAAGCAACCGAAACTGCAAAGATTGGAATCCTGATGCGGGGGACAAATAATGTCTGAATTCCATGAAATCCAAGGGAGTCATTGTCTCCAATATCATTACTTGATCAACAAGAAGCTAAACGTACACAAATGTAATTATTTTATTTAGTCTTTATATCCTATTAGGCGAATGGAACGAATTTTTTAAATTATACACTGATTGCGAAAAGCTAGGTAATCTAACAAATTAAATGTGGATACTAAAAATACATTCCTATAAAAGAAACTTTTCATACTTTGAGAATTAGGACACATCGCTGTGTCCTTTTCAATATTTCCAACATGCATCTTTCATCCATTTCAGCTTTCACAAAGAGTTGACGGATTGAATCCACTTCAAATAAAATTTGCTTGAACCAAAGCTCGTAAGCTAAAAAATCAGCAAAGTTGTAATAATTCAGAAATTGCATTGGGATTAATAAATGAGTACTATTTAAATGAGTGCACACAAATTATGCTAACCTTGATGAGTAATTATAAAAAGATGTTCATCATGGACAAGATTATTTTGCTCAGCGCTAACCATTCTCTGGGCTCCTAAAACCTTATCCAGTTGAAGATATTCGCCGTACAATAGTCCGTCATTTACTTCTGTCATATTGCACCCAAATTGCGACATGTCACTCCTGCGAATAAAGTAACAAATATTTAAGTGTAACATAAATGTTGCTTAAGTACGTTAGTATATTGGCAAAGAAGAAACGGATCATCATTTTCTGACATTAATATTTTAGAAAAATTCAAATTTTCATAATCTTAATTCTTTAGTTTGGAAGAGTCCAAATTTTCATTAGTAATTCGTATAAACGCGATATCTTAAATAGCATGTGAACCTGAACCTAATTATGAATGTAAAAAATCTAATCTCTTCATTACGACACATTAAATATATGCTGATCGTACTCCAAACTCAGTTCAGACTTATCTTATTCAGTTTTTTTAAGATTTAAAAAAGCTTGGAGTTGCATTGATTTTTCATTTACTCTGTACTAATTAATTTAATTCACTCACTTTTAGTACAATTACAACTACAAGTAACAATTAAAACTATTGAAATTGGGTGCCTAAGCGAGTTTTACATAAAATAAACGAATGTGTAAATGAGATCACTATTATCAGTGTTTTTGAGAAGGAATTAATTAATATGATTCTGGAAAGAAAAGGGTACCATAAAGTAGTGCTAATGAATTGCCGCTCAGAGAGTAGCGTGCTGTCCATTAGCTAGACTAAATCGTATAAAGAATGGCCTTATGGATTTACATGATATACTTCTTCAATTCTAATACCCAATCGCATTTTTATATTCGTGAATCTGAATGTTTTCCAATATTTACCCGATTATGTAATTTGTAAGTCTTCCGTTAAACCTGAACACGTAAAGTTGAAAGTTGAAGAAGCCTTGTAAAATGACTGACAAGTTTAAGCCAATATACATTTAGCCTTTCATCCTAATATTATGTTTTACTATATGGACTTCATTTTAAGGTTTGAATGCAAAGTTTATGAATACATACCTAAATGTCTAGTATGAGTATAGATGGTAATTTTATGTTATTGTATTTTATGAATGCTTATATTTATGCACATTGAAATATTATGCGCCTGTAGTACATGTATTCTTTTTTATAGACTCTATGAAGAAGGTTGCAACTACAGTTTTCTAGGAGAATGTAATTTAAAATGTTGTATACCTATAATATGTCTCAATGCAAAATATTTTGCATTTCCGAATATTAATGCCTTTTGTTACAGATTTCGTACAACACCTACGAAGTAATCTAAAAGTAAGATCAGTGACAGAGATAAGGAGTTAGTATGGTACATAGTTTAATAATAGATAGGATAAAGTAATTAATATCTCTAGTATATTTTTGAATATTTACAGGAAAGATAGTTATTTTATTACCAATTCGGAATAATAATTATTACTTGTAATCAAATTGCTATACTGCCAAAGAATTTTAGAGTGTGAAAATAAACTTACTGCATTGGGCAAGCCATATTTGCTGATGCTCAGGCTGTAAATGTCTTCAGACGTCGCAATGGAATTACTGAAAGGTAAAGAAAATATATGCGATTTATGAAAGATTTTGTAATGTGTTTATGAGATGTGATATCGTATCGTTAATTCGTTACGCAATAGCTGGTTTAAACTTAACAGAGCTGTTACAGTTTCGTACAGTTAAAAACAACTAGCACTGTTTTAACTTGAGACTTGAAGAAGGACTAATCAAGAAGGCAGGAGTTGACAGATATGTCGTAATAAGAATACGATGATAATATGTTGGACTTGCAAATGTAAGTAGGAACTTCAAGCACAATGCGGCTGTAGGACACTGATTGTGCGTACACACGTGTATTTTGTTTTATATAGGTTGGTTGTCTAACATGTTTGTGTATCTACACAACATATCCTCCCGATATTCATAATTTGCAATATAAAAATGAATAAATGCCTATAAGATCATAACTTCAGAACTACTTTGCCTGTAATTCAACTAACCCAACCAACCTGCACCCTTTGGAACACTGCCTCAATTTAATACAATCTTCGGCTGTTTTCGACTTTTTGCCACGATGAAGAAAAATGCAAATAATAACAGCTTTTAGTGTAAATAAGCTACTTGCAATCAGTCACGTAGGTAGGCATGTATTAGTGTTACCTTCGTATTAGAAATAAATGCAAAAACTCCGAGCAAAGGTAATCAGTGAGTGAAATAAGTATTAAATCGTGTACTGTATATTTGTACCGCTTTAAATTACACTTGTACAATTAATCCAAAACTGCCGATGTAATCAATTTATAATCAATACCGAAATACTTGCAGCTGCACAGACGACACACGGGATGTATTTAAATAACGATGTATATGTCTATAAACTTAATTGCAATCTGACATCTGACACAAAATCGCAAAACCGGTCGCTTTTGGTGTGACTTTGTTTTCAACAGCATATCCAGGTCTCCAATGAAAATTAGATGCGTGTACCTGTCTATTAAAAGCACATTTGGCAATAATTATGTAATAAAGCGATCTGAAGAGAAGGCAGAATTTTACCTGAAATAAAATTATAATATGATGGTGTACATCAACTCTGATATCAAGTTTTGTTTGAATGAACTAATTGTGAGTAAGATACAGAAAAATTTGGACGGGTGCGCCTGAAATCCAGAAGTGGATAGAATAAGTATAAAAATATTTATATCTGCAGTAGTAATAGCGTAATAGATAGCAAGAAATCATTTGATAATTGTTAACTTAATAACAAGTAAAAGGGCGAACTTGATATGAATGAGTAATGAGGTAACTCGATCAAGAATTCTCTGTTTTCTTTTGGATTATGCAATCGAATTGAAGATGGGATAATACATTTTTGAAGTTATGTAACAGGGAAATTAGAAAAAATAAATATTCTTCTTTTATCATAATATAGTACTAGCTTTAGTAATTACATTTTATGTAACTGCTACTAACTTCTGTGAAAATGACATGGAATGTGGTCTGGGTTCTGGCCGAATTATATAATCGAACCCGAACCTTTTTGTAGGTATTCCAATCTTTTCTTAATTTAATAAATAAAAAGGTTGGCTCGTCTTTCACTGTTTGGTTAGACGGAAGAGATCCGCACATTTTATACTAAATAATAGGTATTACAAATAACTATGTACACGAAATGTTTCACCATTGCATATGCAATGTCAGTGGTAATTGTAATGTAGGTATGGTTGATATCTTTTGTGGCTAAAAACTTGATGCGGTACATATAATATAAAGTTATCTCATGTAGTCTTGAATGTCTACTGATTGCGGTATGCTTTTTGGCATGAGAAGGCTAGACCTTCATTGGCACTGATATTATTATGTTCCCTAATGTGACACTACACAGATGACCATAATACCAAAATCTGGTTTTACACGAAATGTCACGTCAATCAAAATGGACAGGCGGGGATAAACTAGGAATATTTCAGATTGGACTTTTACAAGATCGAAGAAAGGCTTCAAAATATGTTTTCAGCAACCGATCAAAAATACCAGGAGATGCTGGAGATTTTCATTAAAGCTAATGAACTTCAGAAAATATTAATGTCATGTAATATTTGATGTGTTTTTCGATTCGTTCATGAATTGTCCTTGATTTCGTATTTTAACCAAAAATTATTTAATCATTGTGATGTGATATAATACTTTTTTCGTTTTTCGAATGTTAAAATAAACCTTTTCCAATCTTTAGTATTACATTTTATTACAGTAAAAACCCAATGGAAAAATTCACACAAAATGTCTGCAATTTTCTCATCCCTGGTTGCCATTTGTGATCAATGATTACCAAACATTCTCTTATTATCTGACAATATTTTCTTATAGACTTCCTTTATAATGTAAACTAAAGCTTTCATAACATTATTATGAATCATTAGAAGTCTTACCATTTTTAAAAATATGTTGCTGTGTAACACATTTTGATGTACGAAACTTTTATTTAAATTATGTAAATTAAGATGTACTAAAGTGCTAATTAAAGCGAAAAGGGCAAATAAGAATTTTTTAGTCATACGCGAATAATATTAATTGATAGCACTCCATTTTAATTTACATATTACAGTCCTAAATTCAAAAGTCATATTACATTTAATTACAGTCCTAAATAGGAAATGTAATGCCTGCAAAAACCTCAATCTACATTTAGTTTTCCGATTTGCCAAATGCAAGTCTTCGGATATAATTATAACACAACCTCGCATTCAAGATCCAATCATCGAAATCTATGTAACCAAAATGTGACGCAACAATGCCACATGTCCATTAATTAGCCAATTATTTATGAATGCAAATATACATTAGCATACTTAAGTATTTATATGCGGTACACCGCGAATGTACAGTATTAAAATCAACGATTTCTGTTTACCAAACGAAGTCAATTAAAGGACATTCTCAAGGGTAATGTAAACAGCTTCCTACGTTTATAAAAATAATTATTTAGCCTAGGATCTACTTAACTTTGCAAACAACTAAGCAAGTTATTATTTCTATGATAGTGATTACAGAAAGAATTTATTGTCTAATTATTAAAAAATGCGGACTTAGATCCATAGTTATGTGAATGTATTTTATAAAACACTTCTGTATGCACCCGCAAGACACAAAATGCCACAAAATGCTGAAAAAAATATGTCATTGTTTTACAAGACTTTCATTCAATATTGAAATGTAAATGTGTGAAGTGTGAACACTGAATAGACAAAGATAGATATCATAAAGAGTGCTTAATAGGCGTGTAAGTTAATTATAATTATATTTAAAGGCCAAAATGCCTATAGTAGAAAAATCTTTCTTTTAAAGAGGATACAACTCATTTTATTTTAGGTATAGTTGGAAGTGATGTTGGTAGCCTTAAAATATTTGGCACTAGGGAAATCTGTGTCATATGTCATTCAATGAGCCAAAAGAATTCTACTATAGTTGGATGGAATACTTTTGTGCACACAGAATGCATGTGCAAATCGCTACACTGCACTAATTCTGTCAAATTACTTGAGATTCGGATTCGGGCATCCCATTCGCCCTGTAATGAAAAACATTTGTCTCCGTCCAAAATACGTTAACAAAAATACATTTATGCATATAGGATCTACTGACTGCTGGGACTTTAATGTTACGCAAGTGCATATAGGCGATGCTTACCTATCAACACTAACACCCATTTTGGCATCACAGATTAGTGAATATACAGAATAGTACAGTGTTCACTGCTTCACTGCCTACAAGGCTGAATCTTAGTCTCGTGCATGAAAGTCTTACTTATGCATTTACATACTTTTCTGACGTGGAACCGGTAAAGTGACTTTTCCGTGGATGCATTATTTATTATTAGAATATGTACATGTAACGTTATGTAATACATTAGCCAGGCCAGCTGAAAAGCCAAAAAAACTATAAATGCAGACATCATCGTTTGCAAAACAGGAAAAAAGTTAGTAAATGAGTTTATTTACCAGCTAAACTATTATACTGCACTACAACCGTAATAAATTGATTGACTATAATATTATTAATACTAGATCAACAAAAGTGAAAAAAGTGTTTGTCTGTACGAGATTAAATCTCTAAGCATGAATCATGTGGTAAAAGAATTTGCTTGATCATATGTTGAGATCGATCTTTGTTAAGTAAGAAGGAATGCAACGTATCTAAGTTTCAGCATTTTACTTTGTCCGCATATACAAATATATGAGATTAATTGCTTGGAGTTTTTCCATAGTACTCCGTTTAGAGCAACAATGCAACACAATTTTAGATTACCACCAAGTTTGTAGAGTATAAACTTGTGGTTGTGGGTTATAAACTTTGCAATAAAGCAGTATATCTGCAAAATAGGCTTATAAATGCATAATAAACCTTTTCAATGGCTTTTGAACATCCTCAGGGGAGATAGTACAACATTACAGCTTTGTAACGGAACGTTATTGGTATATAGGTAGTAAATGTGTATACAGCGACTTTATGTTACTAGACAGCATAATACAGGAAATTATAATTGTCATTCCAGAAGATACGTCTGCTAATATATAAAAACATGAATAGGCACCAGTAGGACCTTCATCATTGAATTTTTCAATGAGAATTTCAATGAGAAGAAGAGCGTGAAGTACAAGTGTGGAAGCCAAAAACCTTATTCACATATGTAATAAATCTGGATACTCTTTCACGTAACTGGTGTACATACATACATTATTCTAATTATTAGGTATATAAGGAAAAGATATCAAATCCCAAGGTAGAAGGTATGCAGCCAAACATTATGGGATTTGGCTCATCTTCAGTCAATGTACATTATGCATTGCATGTAGTAGTATGTGAATTCGCAGGATGTGTTACTTTCGCTATCTTTCTCCTACTTAACACTGAAATGTCTTACTAATCCTACCTAGAGATAATAAGCCTGATTGTGGGTTTTGGAATAGAAGCACTAAGTCAGTATAGGAGCCTTCCTAGGGAATTTCATACAGAAGACGAAGCAAAGTCGTCAATGCATCCGCTACCTCGTGTGTGTACGTCGGTTACTTTCTTATGTCATGAATATCGCATACTTACCAAGCATCTATTTTCATTTCCATTTGAATGCATTTCAAGTTCCATCCGTCTTCACTGAGAAATCTATTTTAAGGAGAGATCTCCAAGTAACTGTAAAACCAAAACCTGCATTAACAACCGCACTATCGGGAAAATAACATTACTTACCATTTCTCCGCGACTAAACCAACATTTGTAGCGATAAGACGTGTATTTGTAAAAGGTAGGTAAAACTTATTTCTCTCCTAATACTTAACGTAACTGATGAATGAAATTTTTCAGTGTCAATTTAGTAACAATACCAGACTCACGTGCCATGTGTCATGCAAACTACAACTGTAAAGTCCGCCAACGTGTACTTTATTACAATCTGACTAATTGTTGTTCTTTCAGCATACCTACCTTACAACCATAGCATTGCACCTGTTGGAAATTCCCTGTGTCGCAGCTATTTTGATTCGAGGTAAGTATCCTATCAACGAAATCATTATTATTACGTAAATACAGTTGAAGTACTTAAGTATTGGCGCAAAAAGTAATTGTTCTTGGTATTGTGAGAATCGAAAAGGCAAATCACGAAGAAAAAAATTAAACCTTAGCATTCACCCAATGAGAGTACATTTTATACTGACAATGTGTAGGATTTTAAGTAGTGTACTGTTATATTCGCAAGAATTGCGTAGAGAATTCGGTTAACTTAACTGCGTAAGTAAAAATAACCATTTTATCTCAATTACAGAATGCTATGTTTATACATTCTAAGACCTCCGCGAAGTGTATCTGCGTTCTATCTGTATTCATGAAACTATTACAATGGAGACATTGACTGTGAAGAAGTTGGGCAGACAGTCTCATTGATTATTTATGAGAAATCGATTAAAATCGTCTGAAATTACATATTTCTGCTAAACGCAGGCAAGATAGAACCTGATAGACAACGTGCAACGTGCTTTTTGGCTATTTATAACTCGTAGCATTATTTTTATGAAGTGCATCTAATGTAGGAGCGACTTTATTGGCAAACACTCTTCAGTTGATCGAGACATAAAGTGAATAGACTCATAATAACATTTTTAATAGCTTGAAGATGCTTACGCTATTTTACAGCTAGAGTGCCAGATTGGATACGACTACTCAACTATTCAGAATAAGTATCTTGTTTACAATACAGATATTTTAATATATTAGTGATAAAAGTTCCACTGCAAATGCGTATTTATTTAACATTTCAATACTTTGAATCCAGAGATATTGAGAAAGATTTTTTCTGCTTAATTTTTTCTCAATGGCAAAGATGAAAATAAAATTACACGAAGCTATGGGTATAGCCAAGTAATTGCTAATCGATACCATGGTCATTTTACCTTCAAATATATAATTGCTCCCAAGAGTCTACTAGAACCTGTTGTCTTCAACAATTGTGATTGGGATGTATAAATGTGTACAAATGTAAGACTTTTATATTATGACCATTGCTATATTAAATACAATATACCTTACAAGCCGTAAATGTAGTAGCAATAGCAATGTCGTTCTACAATGTTATAGCTAAGCAAACACACGTGAAAGAGCATTACATAAGTTTATAGGTAGTACATTAAGTGCATACAACGCACTTAGTCAACAACTACATGCATACATTACAATAACTGCTATTAGTATAGTAAATATGCAAAGCTGAGTGTAACAGGTAGATATTTCTACTTATACTATACATACAATGGAAACAGTTTGTTAACATTAGTATTGTTCATTGTTACGTATAAGAAAGTGGGTCGAGGGTAAAATAGGGTAAAATAATTAGAAATACCATACATTTCAGTTTAATTTCGGTTGGATGAACATCTATCTTCTAAGTATTTGTACAGTCAAAGTGATCTGACAATCCGATATTGTTATAAAATATACTAAAGTAAGCAGCTTTCATTTTGAAATTTCAAAACGGTTAATTGTCTTTGTCTGTCTAGTGTCTAGTACGTGCACATTATGCTGTATATGGTGAACTTTGTATTGAGAATGTTATATAATAATTATATAACAGTCAAAACCAATAATTATTTGTGAGTTTGCTGTGTGGTAGATTTCCCTTGCATTTCCATTACATTTTTGTGAATTTTCAAGTTTATTATTATGCAGCCAGCTTCTCCGTATTAATAATTTGCAACAGAAAGCTTGGGCTGGCTGTCAGTGTCTACTAATAGGTTATACACATATTTCCATATGTCCATGGTTTTGCATTTTGTGCAATACTAAGCGTGCATTGACCACTGTACTAACCATAGTGCACTGTTTGCGGTGTAACAAACATGTGTATTTTCTGTTTTCAGTTATTATACACACTTGCATTAAAGAAAATAACATTTATTTACAAGTGCTTGAACGAAAAGAGTATTGTCTGCAAAATTGTCTCAATTCTACCATGATTTTCCTTACATTGCATCATTCACAATACATTAGATAAATATTTTACATGTTGTAAATATTTTTATTTACAACTTTGCGTTCGAATGTTCGAATCAAGGAGCATAAACTTTCTTTGTCTTTCATTTGATTCCTCATTCAAGTTTGTTAGACTATTTACTGCTGCTACATAAAAATAAAAAGCATTTATTGTGAACACAGGATGTATTCCGTTTCCTTGGTGGGACGCAAACACAACTTCTGAATGTACAATGAATGTATTACAAAACTTGTGGTATTTAAATTGTGTGTACATTATAGAACCTAGATCATCGCAAGTCACAATACAGTTGTACATCACGGATGTAATTCATGTAATCTAAATTTTCAGTATAAAATTAGGTAGCAGAAATGCTCAACGACACTTTTTACTTGCAAGATTAGATTAAGTTTACTATAAAGACTCATATTATCTGCCATAGTCATTAGGCACACGCATCATTACGTATTTGTATCGGTATTCTTCGTGTTGGATGAATGCTATAGGAGTAAGTACAGTGTGAACTGATTTTGTGTATGTTTCTCATTACCTATAAGTATTTATAAACATTAAGGCGTGCAAAGGTTATCACTTTCTTAGAAAAGATTTTTTAATTACTCTAATTGTGTTTTTTACTAGTAGGGCTACGTATGTGGTGATCACGTTTTTGTGTGCTGAGAATTGAATAAGAAGAGTTTTATCTCAAGAATTAAATCAATATAAAACCATCTCACGTAGAACTAAACAGAGATTGTCATTTGGAGTCCATCAACTTACAGTTCTAAGTTGGAGAATCAGAGGTTTCCAGACAGAACGACAGAGGAAAATCAAACAGAACCGAAAACGGAGCCCCTCTTGTGTTTAGTTCGGTGTCACTTTCCTAATTTCTCGAAGTTAGAAAATCTGCTAAATTTCCAAAATGAAGCGAGGGACACTTCCGCCATGGATTGTAGAAAATATGCTTTTGGTCACCACTGTTTTCGGTGTCATGATAGGAATAATAATCGGTAAGTTTAGAAACTTAACTTTAGCTTAACAGAAATTTGTTTACAATTACATAACTGGTTTATTTATATAGGTACACCTTTATTTACTCTGATTTTGTTTACTTTCTTGTTTTTAAGGTTTTGCCCTTCGTCCTGCTGCATTAAGTGATACTTGGCAGCAGCTAATATCCTATCCAGGGGAGCTATTTACTAGAGCATTACAAATGATGATTTTACCACTCATTATATCCAGCTTAGTTGTCGGTAAGATTAATGAATTCATTACATAAGTTTGAATGCTATTCTTAGGAAAATATTTTAGAATTCTATTCCTTAGCCAATTTGGAAGAATAATTATAGTATCTTGGTCTAACACCAGTAGGCACATATTCATTACGTAAGGAGATCTAATTTTAGATGCTGAACGTAATGTGCATGCATTGCACATAAGCAAGGAATGCCAATTTAACTTTTTAAGTTACTATAACTTATAAATGTTCTATTAAATTATCCACGTAATCGATAACAGTCAGCGCATGATAAGACAACAAGACTTATTTCTTCAGCATATGTGATAAGGTTTTCCGATATAATGTTTGTCCAAGTCCAAGTCTAGAAATGAATGTCGATCTTGTTTCCTTGCTTGTGTGTCAAGGTATTGAGTTAGAGATAATTCCATACTCCATACCAAGTACCGATACATTCGGATATAAGCAACCCTGGTATATACATACAAATACACCGACCTTAATAATTGATTGAGTGTATTAAACCTAAACCTAATTTTCTTATTGTTCTTAAGAGATCTCAATAGAAGGGTGAATTTTAGTAGAAGAAATATTTGATACTAAGATAATTTTAATAGCTTTTAAATAATGAGCACAAATTTATGGTCACTTAATTCTAAGTCTTCAAGCAAACTTCCAAAATTAAGAGCTAAACTTTATAGAGCATATTGAAACCAGAATATTCCAGAAAATACTCAATAAGCATGCAATATTTTGAGGACTTATTTTTTGCGATAATATTATGCTACGCTTCGCACTGTAAATTTGTGTACACATTACATCATATCAATTCAGTTATCTATCGTCTTCAAATAATCTGCCTAAGCAGAATTCATTGCTTAATATGAGATATATCAATATAACCAATTTTCATGATCTTGACTTATTGGATTGACATTGATCTCTCTATAAAAATGCCCTGTTACAGTGAACTTTGCCGTAGGTCTTTGTAATTAATTATCATACCTACCTAATTGAAATTATTAATAGTTACTGTCTCCGTCATAAGTTTTTAACCCTAATTGAATACAAGAAGATCCATTTATTGCCCAATAAGAATTGAGTGAATATACTTATCTGTTAAACAGATCGAATAGTTGTAGTTTCGTACTTACCATTTAACACTGATTATGTTAAGCAGCAATGCAGTTAAATTTAAGTTACGTAAACACAAACTTTATGAATGTTAATCATTAAAGAAAAATTGTTCAATATTTAATATGGAGTGGAAATATTATTTAGCATTGGTGAAGAAGTAAAGAAATTATTAATGCATTGAAAAATCAACTATCAATTAATGTACCGAACTTGATCACAGTACGGAATGTGAAATGTTTTGTAATCTCGATGTTGTTTTATAATTCCTTTGCTATTGAATTTACTCTGAATTTTTTTACGACACTCTAGGATCAGCAAGTCTGGACGCAAAGATGAATGGAAAAATTGCAATGAGGACACTAGGCTACTTCATCGGAACGTCTTTTCTTAATGCAATTCTGGGAGTTGTTCTCGTTGTCGCTATTCATCCGGGTGACCCTACGATTCGAGGTCAGGTTGAAAAATCTCACATTCTCGAAGAAAGGAAAAATACCCTTATGGATAATTTTATGGATTTGGGAAGGTTGGAATTTTTCTTTTGCAAACAAATAAAAGCCGTGCTCATGCCCATTACTTTAATAAAAAATGCACAACATTTTTTGTATGCTTTTTAGGAATATCATACCTAGTAACGTTTTCTCGGCTCTTTTCCAGCAAGTAATTAATATTTATACATATATTATGCTTGTATAGTTGTATTGCATGAAAACTGAATGTCCAACACAAAACTGTTTATCAATTCATTCATTTATTTTTTATCAAAAGAGCATTGTCTACGAATTGTTTGGAATTCTTATCTCGAATTTATATTTTTTCAGACACAAACTGTTTATGAAAAGCTTACTATGGAAAGTTACAACGAAACGGAGTATGTGAGAAGAGTAGTAATGAAGTAAGAACTTTAAAATATGAAAATGAATTCTTGTGTAAAATACAGTTTTACAGTTAGCAATGGTAATGATACGCTTAATTACTTCACAATTTACTACATTGTATACTTTATTAAATACAGAGAAGGGACGAATACTCTCGGAATTATTACCTTCGCCTTGATTTTCGGCACGGTTTTGGGTACACTTGGAGAACGATCTCGTAATGTGATAAATGCGTTTCGAGTGATTGATGATGTGATTATGATTATTGTAAAGAAAGTCATGTGGTAAGTTTACCTACTGTAAACTGAATGTATCTATTAATCTATTGATTGTGTTAAGTCTAACTGGGTTAATTATTAATTCAATTGGTATGCTTCTTGTGTTGCACTTTGTAATTGATTTGAAAGTTACTTAATTGGTATTTTCATTCTAAGAATTAAAAAAGTCCGTAATTTCAGAGGTGTATGTTTAAGGAATAACTTTGTATTTTTAGGGTAACTCCCTTTGGAGTAGCAAGTCTTATCTGCAGTAAAATTCTTAGTGTATCTGATATAGCAACTGTGATAGCTCAACTTGGTCTGTATGTCGTCACAGTCACAATAGGAGTGCTACTTTACCAATTTATAATAGTACAATTTATATATTTTGCTGTGACACGGAAGAATCCTTTGGTGTTTTACTCCGGACTCCTTCCTGCCATTGTAACTGCTTTTACGACTGCATCCACGTAAGTCACAAAATTTGATTTTTGAGTTACAGGCTTAAATATTTATAGCATGATGATGAAATTTGCTTTAAAACAGAGCTGTGGCCTTACCAGTGACCTTTCGTTGTATGGAAAATCTAAAGGTTGATTCTCGGATAGCTCAATTCGTGCTTCCGATAGGAGCCACAGTAAACAAGGATGGAACTGCTTTATTTGTTTCCGTAGCCTCAATTTTTATTGCTCAAATGAATGGAATTTTTCTTGGGATAGGAGAACTCGCAACTGTTGCGTAAGCACTGTATTACAAAGTATTAACCTTTTCCCTTGCCTTATATTTGCGTATTATTGATTTAATAATTGAATTGCATAATTTCAGCATTGCGTCAACTGCTGTTAGTGTTGCAAGCGCTAGCGTTCCAAGTGCAGCGTTGGCGTTGATGTTCATTGTGCTAAACGCTGTTGGAGTCCCTACTACAGATATTGGTCTCCTTTTTGCAGTAGATTGGCTTGTGTAAGTTCACGAGTCTACAATATTTCGCAAAGCATGTAGAAAACTGTGTGGGTATTAATAGGTGTATAATCGTGTGATGAAATTTCAGGGATCGAATTCGAACAACGAATAATCTTCTTGGAGATTGTTATGCAACAGTATTTGTCGAGCATTACTCTCAATCTGAATTAGAGGCGATGGATAAAGTAAAAGTGGCTTACGATTTGTCGAAGAGCTACGACAGTAACGGAGGTGTAAATACAATTGACAGTTTCGACGGAGTTTCGGTTGAAACTCCTGCGGATTAGTTTTATAAATCTACTGAAGAACAAATTCGCATTACAAATACTTATGGTTTTCTCATTTGTTGTACCTTACCGTTATACCGTTTTAGTACTTACTACAAATCTATTAGCAAAGAATGACATGTATCATGAATCTCACATTCGGTCTCACTACTATGAAATACTATGTCTTATACCTCCCGAATAATAATTATTTGCAATGACAAATTCTGCTATTCTAAATTCTAGAACAATATACCCTTGTGCAAGTTATTGTTAATTGTTTATCATATCATTAGAACTGTTAAACCTTTTTTGTTTTATATTGCCTTAATTAAGTATAGAAACTTTTACTTAAACTTAAGTATTTCCAGTAAAATATTATTTATATTCTGTACCAATTAATATCGAGCCATACATGACAAAACAGTTCAATAGAATATCGTTTAATTACGTATTGCATTTATAAAGATTCTGCTTTGTGAAAAGTTTGTACTTGACAATCTTTGTAACTCTGCTATATTTATGTTCTGCTATAATTGTGATTACAATGCAATGGAGTAGATGACTAGGTTATAGTAGTAACTTGCCATACGATACACAAGTTTTAGACTACGGTGTCTTTTATGTAACGACCGCTTCCGTAAAAATATCAGAAATGATGTAAAACAAAATAAGAAAAATTACAGCTACGACACAATGATATGTGTCTCAACGACAAATAAAGAGCCTTTAACTTCTACGAACCTGTGGCAAACAAAAGACTGACAGTGAATGTGTTTTGAAAAGGAAAATAATGAAAAGAAACAGTTAGCTGGAAATTGTTGGTATTAGCCAGTTGCCATATTAAGCAAGCAGAATTGAAAACTCATAGTACACGTACAGTACACATTAGTATAGTACCAGTAAATTATTAATGCTAATAATACTGAAGGAGAAAAGTGTCATAATTTTTTCCCAAATTGTCGGTAGAAATATGTGCTATCTCTTATTGGTTTCTTTTGCCAAATAAATACGGTTGATTTCAAAATATTTTCCTACAATCTTGCTGAAATTATTTATATTCCTTTACATGCAAAAGTAGTCAATATTTATTATTGCATATTACATTATCCTAACCAAGATGGGCTAATCGTAACTTAGTTCGGCTTTACACAATTTGTTATTCAGCCTTCATTACAAGAAACATTTTCCAATATCTCTGATTTTGCAATTTCTTCAAAATTATTAGCAGACCATCATAAATATGCTTTATCAACAAACCACACACCCATATCTAAACAGCTATATAATCATGTAATCACTTTATCTACGTATCGTGGTTATAGATTACGCATGATTACGCCTTCAAAGTTAAATAGCCTTTGTTTATTGTCTGGTTTTGTTTTTCCCAACAATCTGTACACAAAATGTAAGTGATGAAGAGTGATAATTTTATTATCGTACACATAAATGTCTAGTGCCTACCATAACAATAACCTAGTACTAGTAAAACCATGAATGTAGAAACCACAGGCTTATGTGTTAATTGACATTAGGGGGCGTTTATTCGTCTAGTTAATTACAAATTAATTTATTTGTATTGTCTCATTGGTCTGCTTGTTTATTTGGTTATTCTCAACTGCTATAAATAATACCGTCTGTAAATAATGCTTGTTCATTTACTGTCAAAAGGATTGCTGTGGCTGGAGTTAATCAGAACTGACTTATCTTACCGAAAATTTGGGTTCCTAGAAAAAGATGAGTGTTTTTCTAGAAAGCGTTTATCAACGTTGCCTTCTTGGGGAAGGTACATATTGGAAATTATTTGCAATTTAATTCACACTTAATTCGTACATAAATATTTGACTCACATAATGATTATAATAATGTTCTATTAGGTCCTCATTGGGACGTTTCAAGGCAGCAGCTCTATTTTGTAGATATTGTTAACCGAAACTTTTTGCGTTTTAATCCTTCAACTAGTCAAACAACTAAAGTTGACTTAGGTTATTTTTTCACCTACATTGATTGTACTTTTGGCATTATTAATTAATATTTTCTCAGTTTATTAAAGCATGTTTCAATAATAAAAACTTGCAGAGAGCCAAATCGGATTTGCAGTGCCTGTGGAGGGACAATCAGACAAATTCGTCATAGGTATAATAATGAAATTTACAGAAATGAGTACAGTACAATAATGTCAAAAGTTATTTACTATTTCTGTCATTTTATTTTGCATCTTAGGGCAAGGAAGGAACATTTCCCTTTTAGAATGGGATGGAGAATCTACGGTGGCTGGTTCAGTGCAAGTTATTGAAACTGTAGATGTTGACTACCCTGGAAATCGTCTTAACGATGCAAAGTGTGATAGGCAAGGTCGTCTTTTCGCTGGTATGATTAATTTTGACAAAGAAATGGCATTTGAAAATCCAAAAGTTAGCATATCTAGTAATAAATAAATAAATTAGGAACAATGGTGGAAAATGGTGAACCCCCAGGATCGGGATCTCTATACAAATTAGACTTAGAAGGGGTTGTCACCAGGCAGTTCGGTGGTGTTGGAACATCAAATGGTATTGCTTGGAATGCTGACGACACAGTTATGTTCTACAATGATACACCAACAAGAAAAGTAGATGCCTTCACATTTAATAACCAAACCGGAGAATTATGTAAGTTTTGAAAAGAAATGCGAAATATCTGTAAAGTTTTTAGAAATAAGTATTTGTATTCTGATTCTGGTTAAAAGCTGGGCGGAGAACTGTTTTCGACCTTGCTGCCGCAGGAGTAAGCAGAGGAAGTCCAGATGGAATGACAATTGATTTTAATGGAAACCTATGGGTTTGTCTTTGGGATGGTTACAAGGTAACATTTTTAGTTTGATTAATGCCATTATTTCGTTCTGCTAAAGGTAAGCTAATTTTTTTGGTCATTTAGGTGCTTCAGATAGATCCGAATGTTGGCCGTGTTGTTGGTGAAATTAACATGCCAGTGAAGGACGTAACCTCGGCTGCATTTGGGGGACCAAATCTCAACCAAATGTACATCACTTGTGCTAGTTTCTTTGAGGAACCAATGGCAGGTAGTCTGTGGCGTGCCATTAACCTTCCCGGTAATGCCCGTGGCAGAGAAGGAGGAAGTAGTTACAAAGGAAGACTACCAACTGTGTAAAGTATACCAAAAATGTTAAATTCTGTAGTCCCTGCGTAAGGGTTTCATTTAAGAGACGCTTTAATTCTTTGACCAATCACAATTTCTATAATATCATAATGTATCCCAAGTTGAAATAAATAAATATTCAAATCTTCAAAAGAGTCATTTCAATCTGACTTTCGTTTTTGGTTTGTTCAAGTTGGATAATTTTTTTCTTTTACGTACCTGATTATTTATGTAATTGAATTTAATGTATTCTTAGAAATAACAGTTGGAAGTGCCAAGCAATATAAAAATTGAGTTTCCAACTGAAAAATAGCGAATAATACCACTTTCATCTTTGGAAAAATATTTTTAAGTTGAAACTGTTGAATTAGATTCCAGTAAATTAAGAGTAGAATGGCTTACATTGCGTACATATTACATACGCAACAGAGAACTTTAGTGTGAAATATCACTTAATAAACGTACTAAAATACATACAACATATTTTAATAGAGAATAGCAACTTACATCCCTTTACCTTTTACTCATAATGATGTTAAGAAAATAATATACGCAAATGCATATCCTTAAGAAGTTATTTGATCTGTCCCCTGCAAATGTGAAACTAGTTTTAGTAAGCAGTGCACAATATGGAGTTGCTTAAAAATGATTGTATCCTTAAGCCAAAAGTGTTGCACAATACTAAATGCTTGTATTTGAATGTTTAGGTAAAATCCACAATGCCATTTTCAGGAAGTCTGATAAGGATCATGACAAATTCAGATGTACATGATGTGTGTGTATTCAAAAGAAAATAAATAAGTCTGCACTAACTTTTTCATAAAATGAAAATCTGCAATATGAACTACAAAAATAACATTTGGACCGGACCTCACCATTGGTTAATTCAATATGCGAAAATAATTAAAATGGGTAAACATTGTCCATAAATTACCAATCGACATAAATACTAAAATCTTTTACGTAATTTGTATGGCATATGTACACATTGTATTGGTTGAAACGCTATGTTTGTTTTGAAGATATGACAAACCTATTTGCAACCTCTTTAAAACTATTTCAATGTACACTAGTAATCAACTAACTCATATAAAACATAGATGTAGAATAAGTACGTAGGAGGTAAGCAAGGTAAGGGATTTCGTCAAATTATAAGTTTTTGTATTTACTGATCGTAAATGTAGTTAATTGATTACCTTCTATCATACGGGGAAATAAATGTAATTAGTATTAAATATGGATTCATACGTGACATCAAATTCATTTAAAATCGACCTATTTGCATGTTTCATTCCAAAATTCTTTAGGACGATCAAAAGTAAATGTTTTCTGTATAAAAAGCTAATTTTTGGTTTAATCCTGTCATGTCATCACTTTGGATTATTAAAAACTTTTACGTAATTGCTCTTAGGTATCGGTACAGAAACTGCATTTACCAAATAGAAAAGAAATCTCATAAAGAAATAGAAATAAACCTTGATAAAATCTCATTTGTTTGAATAAATGTATATACATTACACACTAACACATGTACAGTGCATTGCTCCAGAGTATATCAATGTTATGTGCACTCGTAGCAGATGCTGCACTATAACAAAAGTTAAAGCTAAGGGATCGTGGTTACATGTACAGGAAAGTAAAGGAAAAGATGTAGATGCACATAGAAGTAATACTGCTGAGTGTTCGGCTTGAGTTCGGCCAGCCTACGCAATCGATTCGGAGTGTTTCGCTTTGAGAAGCGCTAGATCCAAAGTAGTTGATCAAAGTTTTCAACACAGCAAGTTGCAAAAATTGTCAAGTAAATCTGCAACCGGGCTAGGACAACAACAAACATTAATCTTTACCACATCTGATTATCTAAACTAAACACACATCTCTGTGTGCATGTGCTAAACCTCTCTAAAGATAATTCAATCTTCACCAATCTATCTCTTCCAATTGTTCTAATTAATTGTGTGCTCGTTTGTTCGTGCTGGGTGTGTGTTTGTGTATAATAATTCTGTGTGGTCTGGTCTCTGACCTTTTCGTCTTAAATGACCATTAGCTACTAATTACAACTAAATACAGTTGTTCATTAATTACTACAGTGTACTACGCTCCTTCCTTCGTGTAAAAGAATTTTTCAGAAATTCCAAACTCCTTTAAAACAGAGAACAAAAGAAAACCATCTCAGTCGAAATTTTGCTCAGCTTCCAGAGCAAAATGAAGTCCATACAGATTTGTAAAAATTTCTGTGTGGCTATTCTAGTCATTTTGGCCACTAATTCCCATTTTGGTAAGCTTTTAGTATATATTAAGCAAAATTTTATCTGTTTTGGGATGCATGAGTAATCAATCTAAGGCTGGGGCGGATGAATTGATCATTTGGTGGTGCAATGAGAATGTGTATACAAACAAATACTTGGAAGAGTGACTCATGCATAACCTTAAGAATTAGCATTTTTCGGACAGAGCTGTCATCAATTCTGCAGTGGACTTTTTACATGAACACTTCTTAAAAGTGGGCAGATTTTTACCGGATTTTATTTTTTCGTGTAATGGATTATATTGATATCCAACTTACCACGTGCTAGTGCGTACCCTGTGTAGACGCAATCTTATCTTTGAGGTGGCTCATTCTAGTATCGTCATGTTTGCATGACATGTTTACCCAGTTAATGGGGTTATTGTATTATTCTCACAATCATCGATAATATAATATTTAGTACGTGTTTATATTAAAGCGATTTTAATATTTACAGCTTTGCTACGCTGTCCAATATACTCTCGATGTCTACATACATGAACTTGATTGAATATTTAAAGATCTAATTTGGGAAAAAATGTATTACTTACCTCTTAATAGCACTAAAATAATTTCTGTTGTGGTTTGTGGTTTACCTTATTGAAGTAACCATTAAGTGATGTTTAAAACTGACATACCTATACAATCCAACAATTCTTATTTCCTTTTCCCGAAATGTTATTTTCTTTCTATCAGTAACAATAATATTTTACAAACAAACATTATTATAAAACATTTGCAAATTGATTGAACATATATTTCGATAACCACATTAATAAACCTCTAAAGTGGTTCTAAAACGAAATGTTTCCTACTATCGAAAGAGTTTGGAAATGTTAATATTTCCTTTCTATCTACAACAATATACTTTTGTATTTATGTGAGCACTTAATGATAATTGTTAATTACATGAAACCTAAGGATAGCTTATAGTGTAACCAAATATCTGTCTATAACAATGAATTCATTTACGTAACTATTACATTTTTACGATTACTCTTAATAAATAATAGACTCATTTATTGGAAATAAGTAATTTTTATTTGACATATTTTTGTAGCTTGGGCAAATGCAGCATCAAGCAACGAGGAGGAGAGTGGACCGGTGTTCGTCAAGGAACCTCCATCAAAAGTGGACTTTTCCAACTCGACCGGAGCAGAAATCCCATGTCAAGCAAGGGGCAACCCCACGCCGGAAATAATTTGGCTTCGAGCGGATGGCACGGCTATTGGAGATGTTCCCGGACTGAGACAGGTAAGAGATTATAAGACGCTAAGAAAGACAGAAGGGTCTCTTACTCCTTCTCTCCTTCCTTACGATGAGTTCTTTGTGACAAGCTGACAAGACAATAATACAACGCAAGGCCAAAATCTCAACCACTTTCTACCTTTGTATATGTTGTCCTACTTTATGCATGTGTTGTCGTCTTTGTGTTACCTATGCATACTAATGTCTTATATGTATATTTTATGTTCATGCATGATATTACTATATTACCTGTATTGTATGATTGGTAACGTAACTAACTTCATATAAAGTACGGGTGTAGTAATCTACACTTTTTCATACATATACTACTTTTGTATGTTAACATAAGGGTTCTGTTCTCCAAGCATTTAAGTATATAAAGTACATACTAGAAACTAGAATTCTGAGGCCATAAGTATTTAATAACATTCTGTCGCAGTTAACGAAAACGAAACTGCTATTATGAACTCATATACTAACTGTTAGCATCTCAAGACAACATCTCCGTCTGTCTTTGGACTGCACCATTACCATCTGCTCCCAACAATCTCTTCTACCTATTTACATTATCCCATTCCCAGCTTAACATCTGGCATGAGAAATGAAAAACTCTTATTTATATAGAGTACTTGTTAGTTGCAGTTACTAGTTACTAGTAGTACTAGTGGCTTCGATATGATAACGTGCAGCTGCCATCAGTTTACATTGCATTGGGTTGGCTGGGGTTGCTTGTATATAGTGTACATGTACAAGTGTACATAAAAAATCAAAGAGGGTCTTTCCACTTACAAATCCAATTCCTAGCTACCTATAATATGCGTGTATATTAGTAATATTATGTCCAGGGTATTTGTATCTGATGTAGAACGTTGTTGCTTTGTTCTTCTGAGGTATGACTAACTAGACTAACGAATCCTCATGTTTGGTGTAGGTGCTTTGACTTTAGCATTTGTCAAATCATGTCATTTGGAGAATTGTCGTTAGTATTCCTTAACATGCATATGCTTTTACATAGTTTGGTCAATAGTTGCAAAATAATCTACGAAGAACATTTGTCTCCTTTCAGTTATTCTAGTTTCTGCGATGTATCAAAAACCTTTGACAGTTGACATTTGATCTTATATGCGTAGTATTTTGGTTTAACTATAATGTAATATATTGCGTAGTCTATATGCGTAAAGTCTGTTATATATATTACAAGTATTACTGTCACAGTGACATTTATTGAATGCACACGATATAAAAGATGGAATAACCTTTATATAACATTTTTCATACAAAAACTCATTTTTATGCACCTTCGTCTCATTTGCGAAACATATGATGAAATGTCTAAGGAGATGATGGCTAAGGAGATTGGAAAAGTAGATTAGGTTCTTGTAGCATAATTTGTTGAATCTATTATCCCTGTTGCAAAAAATGTTAGACTCACCACACGTGTCGAAAGAAACGACGATTTACATTTTTACTTATACTAAGCTAAGTTCAAGCTGGTAGGATGGATGTGAAACAGAATTAAGTCTAGCATAGAATTTACTTGGTTCTAATGCATGAACGATAGAAAACGTAGTGAAACCGAGCGTAATATTGTTTGGGTGTAGAGCATAGAATTGCCAAAAATGAGTGTGCGTTGAATGAATGGATTTCCTTTCCTGTCTGTTCTAGCTCCATGTATAATAAATGTGCCTGTGTTCAAGTTGTTTATGCGTTGGGTTGCACTATGCCTACTTCATATTTACTTGTCCGTAGTACAATGCAATGAATCAATGAACTGTGTCGTGTGTGTGTTGGGCTACAACAGTGCATTTTCGGGAATGTAATAAAACATTTACTATAAGCTGCCCATACACGTAAACCTGAAATTATATTGCGATGCTGCACATAAGTGGTATAGTATAGTAAACGATTGCATATATTACTCTACTGAATTATGAACTTTAACCTTTTCTCCACTATATTTATCCACTTTTCAGGATTACCATTACGAATTAAGCGAATTATCAAATTATCCCTTTAATTAATGTTAATGACAAAAATATTTTTACTAATGTGAAAAATATTGAGTCGAAAAAAATGATGTTGCCATCAATATTTAACTTGAGTACCATGTATGTGTGATCCAAATCCATTGGAGAATGCATTAATCCAATAATAGATATCTTACTTTAGGTTACGAATGCTTTTTGATGACCTTTTATTGTCCTTTCCTTGCTCGATTGCGTGATAATAATCAAGGCTTTTATTTTTAACTAAATTTATGCATCGATCTTTTTCAGGTGTTGGCATCAGGGGCTTTGGTATTTCCACCTTTTCGTGCTGAAGATTACCGTCAAGAAGTTCACGCTCAAACCTACATTTGTCTGGCAAGGAATTCCGTAGGCACTATCCATTCACGAGATGTTCACGTTCGGGCTGGTAAGATATATAATTATGCAAATCTTTTATCAATATTTAATTACACTGTAGGTTTATACAATAGAGGTCCAATAATATATCTCATTTCTTCACAACATTAACTAAGAAATCAAAATTAATGTGTTCACTCTCTTCCATTCATTGTGAATATATTTAAGAATATTGAATTAATAACTGTTCATATTAGGTTTCCAGTTTTTACATAGGTGTATGTTTACACTTTTAGCACATGCAAGCATTTTCTTTCTTAAGGGTGTTAATTCAGAATTTGCAGATATTTAAAAATTTATTTGTACTGCTTGATGCTCCTTAGCACTACGGCATAAAAGTAGTTGTATTTATATTTAACTTATTTAATTTATGTTGCTGCAGTTGTTAGTCAACTATATACGGCAAACGTTTGGGAGGAACATGTTATTCGCGGAAATTCGGCGCTCATGAAATGCAATTTACCAGCTTTTGTTGGTGATTTTGTGAGTGTGAGCTCATGGTTTGAGGATAATACTCCAATAGAAAGAAACGAACTTTATGGTAGGTGATACATTTATGGATTTTATGCAGACAGAATACAATTGTCTGTACTCTGTTATGTTGAGCTACTGTTGACATGCAGAACTTTCAGGACTAATTGGCGGATGCAAGGCATTTACATTACAAATGAAGTAGCAGTGCATACAGTTATCTACTTAAGTGTTAGCGTTACAGAGGTAAATAAAGAATACGTAATTAGTTTTGCGCTCTCAAATATGTGTTGTATGTCTACACAAGCTTAGCTTATTATCTGTGCAGAAAAGGTAGTGTATATATTTTGTACGAATAATATTTACCATAAGCATAAACTTTGAGCATATTAGTTAAAGACACATGGAAAAGGATTGTTTGTTTTGACAGCACACTAAAACGAAAGTAAAAAATGAATACCAGTTTATGTTTGCTTATGGATTGTGCTGTGTTGTATGTAATATGTAAAGTGGTGAATCAGCCATACTCTGCCAAAGTATTTGAAGAGGATGTGATTCGAGGAAACTCTGCGATATTTAAATGCGCAATGCCATCCTTCGTTGGAGATTTTCTCTCGGTAGATTCTTGGTTTCAGGATGATGTACCTATTCACAGAAATGATAAATATGGTACAGTTAACATTACATGACATAATAAACAATATAGAGCAATCGGACAGGCCAGGACGACAGAGTTTAAGAGTCTGCTATGTAGATTGATATCAAAAGCTATATAATTCTGGTTTAGCAGAGTTTGCAATTAATAATCTCAAAGTATTCTTACTTTACTTTAGCATACATATTAGTATTACATTTTAGTGTACATGAAATCTGGTCTTGAGTTTACACATCTAAATATCATAATGATAAATTGTATATTTAAGTTGTCAATCAGCGCTACTTAGCTAGAGTATCCGATGAAGATGTGATTCAAGGCAATGCTTTAGTGCTGAAATGCTCAATACCAGCATTTGTGGCCGACTTTCTTGAAGTAGATAGCTGGTTTCAAGATGACGTTCCTATTCACAAAAGTGATAAATATGGTATGGGAATCGCTCTAGAAATAATTTTGTCAAATTGATGACACACAATCGGACAAGATGAGTGCAGGGATTTAATATGCATTTTTGTATTAGTTATAAGCGTTTATATTAAATATTACCATTTATATATCATTTATTACAGTGTAGGCTTACGTAGGATATTCACAGTAATTCATAGGAGAGGAGCAAATTGGTTTTTTCTGGGGTATTACGTAACCGAAATAGAGAGGGAATCTTTACAGAGTCATATTTGTTCCCCTTTGAGATAAAATCATGCTTTATATACATTGCCTTATTTTCATTCAGTTGTGGCTCAAGTATACGAAGTAGATCCCATCAAAGAGCACACGATTCGCGGAAACAATGCAATTCTGAAATGTCAAATACCGTCGTACGTAGCTGACTTTCTTACTGTAACTGATTGGCAAACGACTTTGGGAGAAACCTTTACATCAGATTCAAAAGATTATGGTTTGGCAACAACTTCTAAGTTTAATTTGATAAAACTCAAGATCAATCGGATATGGTGCATAAAATACATTACACTTACAATTGGTACAAATATGTTATCTAACCAACATCACAGTGGAAAATCATTTATCTATTTATATTGTTAAATATAAAAAAACTTAAAATTGAATAATTAATATCAGGCAGAAGAGTCTATAATATAGTACATCTATGCATATAACAGTTTAAATAATTTTTTAGGAGATTTACTCAAAAATTGAACTCTTTTCTTGTAATTCATAATTTTCCAGTGGTTTCACAACAGTTTATTATTGAGGTGCATAATGAGCACGTAATTCGTGGAAACAGTGCAACCTTGAGATGCGTAATCCCGGCATTTGTTTCCGATTTCTTAATGGTATCCGGTTGGATTGATTCAGAAGAGCAGACCTATTCTCCGGATTCGGTTTTCGGTGTGAAAGAAAATGTTTATACACTAACTAAATATATTATAATGAACCTCAGTAGTTGAGGATAGTAGAGAGAATAATCGGTCATGGTGGTATGGCTCGTAGCCAAGTCAAACAAAACACACAAAGTTCTATGAAACAATCCATGTGCTCGCAAAGCACGTGTAAATAATACCTACTTAAATGACGTGCTGAACTTTACTTTTCGCACGTTTGTGTACACAGAAAATACCTATTGTGTAGAATTCCATACCTTCCTGTAAAACTGTATGAGTTGCGTTTGTAAATATATTATGAGTGTATGAGTATTTCATGCATTTGTTAGTATGTAGGCGTATTGGCGTATCCGGTATCATTCAAAACTCACTTAGGTAGCATACCCAGTTTACCATTACAGAAATTAATTATGGAGGACGAATAGCAAAATGCAAGAGAGGTTCAACGGTTCAAGGCTCACTAGGTAAATTTAATCATGCACTCTCTTTCCATTGAACTTTGCAGCGGTTGCTCAATTCTACGCTACGGAAGTTCACAATTTATACGTAATAAAGGGAAATAGTGCTATCCTAAAATGCGAAGTTCCTTCATTCGTGGCAGACTTTTTGGAAATCGTGGGTTGGGTGGATGAAAATGAAAATACGTATTCATACATGTCACAAAATTCTAATTCGGGTTAATAAACAAATATTTTTGTAACAGCAAAAACAGTCGCGATTACTACATGGTGGGTGCACATGGAGAACTTTTGTGTTGCTAATTATTAGAGTAAAGAAATCCATTGCCACACAAGCAGACTTACCGCAGGTGCCACTTTAGAGGGTATATTGCCAACTCTTATGCAATAATAAGTGCATTACTTGTGTAATACTGACTAGACACTAGACGGCGATTTTCAATCAAACCTGTAAATAGCTGTTTTGTAATTTTGTAAAATATTGCAATATTTGTAGTGGTAGCACAACCGTATGCTGCGGAAATAATGTCAGAATACGTCATAAGGGGAAATAACGCTTTACTTAAATGCAATGTACCAGCATTTGTTTCTGATTTCGTCAGTGTCATTAGTTGGAAAGATACTGAAGATAATGTTTACGAGGCTGGTCCGTCGTCAGGTTAGTTTATGTGTAGTGTGAATCGATTTCGGACATGGTGGGTCAATTCTAAGGTATTTTCGTATTCGTGAAGCGAATACCGAGTATAATAAAGGGTAGCATTAATTACATATTTTTATAAATTAGGTTGACTTTTGAGAAAAAATTGTTAATGTAATGTAGTGGTACCTAAATATTTACTATTAAAATTGTAGACCAATTATTTTTTAATAACGGGTGAAAACTTAAATGTAGTTGTGAGCCAGTCGTACTTCACGTACGTTGAACAAGAGCAAGTTATCAGAGGCAATGCTGCAATAATGAAATGCAAACTACCATCATTTGTGTCAGACTTTTTGGATGTAGTGGCATGGCATGATAATGTTGAGAACGTTTACTCACAAGACCATAAATCTACTGGTTTGTTCCTATTTGATTTAGTTTTGATTAACTGTACAGTACCACCCACATTGATATAAACAATCGGTCATTGAGGTTGCTTGGGTTGTAAAGTGTCATTTCAAGTGTTTACATGAATAAATTACAGACAAATATGTACGGATTTTAAATTAAATGTTCTTACATAGGAATGGTGTGCCTTTAGCTGAGTGTACAAATGCATTTGTAAAAGTAGGAGTTTTAAAGGTCAGTTCTACTCTTCTGCTATGACTTGTTGAGAAGTATGATACATACCTATTGTGCGTATTATACCTAAAAAAGTCTGCATGAAGTGCAATAGTTTTGATAACACCCACAAATGTAGTTCAATAGCAGAATAGGTATATTCTTCTCTTACATTGCCTAAGTGTGGGTAATCTACGAAAACATGATTAACAGCCTAAGGATAGATTGACCAAATGTTGATTGAAAGCAAAAACCTTCTGGTAAACAAGGGAACATTATACTTAACTCTTATTAACGCATGTACTTATTTATAGCTGTGACACAATCGTATGACACTTACGGAGATCAAGAGCATATTATTAAAAATAACGCAGCGATTCTTAAATGTCGAATTCCTTCATTTGTGGCCGACTTTTTGGAGGTTGTCGCCTGGATAGACGATGTTGGAACTATTTACAATCAGGAAAAAAGCTATGGTATTGCCATTAATGATAAATACACGCAGTGAATATTGCGTTGATGGATAAGCAGAACATGAGAACATGGTTTGAATAGCGGGTCTTTAGGTTCTAGGATTATAACGTAGTGATTTATAAGATTTTATTTTTAATATTTATTTCAAAATTTCAAAATCGCACTATCTTGTACTTTTTATTCAGTTGTCACTCAATCGTATGATACTTATGGCGATCAGGAGCACGTTATTAGAGGCAATTATGCTATTCTTAAATGCAAAATTCCGTCATTTGTCTCGGACTTTTTGGAAGTTGTTTCATGGCATGATTCGGATGATAATGTTTACTCTCAGGATAAAGCTTACGGTATACTTACACTATATGTAGTCTTATCTCGAATCGGTAGGGCAGGTGCCGGGTAAAAATACTAAGTACAGGGAATCAGGACACAATACAATTGACTAAATCATTCAAATATTTGTAGTCGTGAGCCAAACTTATGATACACATGGGGATCAAGAATATATCATCAGGGGCAATTCAGCAATTCTGAAATGCAAAATCCCTTCATTTGTTGCCGACTTTTTGGAAGTTGTAGCTTGGCATGATAGTCTTGACAATGTATACTCTCAAGACTCTAAAACTACTGGTATAAGTCAAAATTCATAAGCTTCATTTTCATAATTTATACAGGGACATGGGGAAGTGTAGTCGGGTCTGGTGTTCATTAAGAAAATCCAGGTTTTCATCTTCATCCCTTTTCCATAACACAATAAAGTTATTTTCAGTCTGGCTTATACAGACTACAAGTTGTAAATGAGAATTTTGAAAGTTTAAAGAAAGTGATAGGTTGTTAATTTATGTTAATGAACAATAGTATGGAAATTTAGAATTTTTCAAATTTTTCAGTTGTGGCTCAACTTTACGAAAGTGAGGCAGATAACGAATATGTTATCAGAGGCAACAATGTTATAGTAAAATGTGAAGTGCCGTCGTTTGTGGCCGATTTTCTTCAAGTTACAGCCTGGTTTGACTCAGAAGATAACCAGTTTACTCCAGGAGGCAATTTTGGTTAGAAAACTCTATTGTATCATGATGCAATATATGACCAATTCTTAACACATGTCTATCTAAGCAACTCGTTATTTAGACTTTAGAATATGGTAGGTGCTCCGGATAGAGAAAACAAAGATTAAACACCGAAAGTATCTTCTTGATAATCAGTTATTGGTTTATTAATAAAAACCATTTATTTCTCTAAAGCCGAATAGTAACGGCGTATTGCTGAGAGCTGTGTATGTTTAATTTCTGTATGTTTAGAGCTATATATTTGAACAAATGAAACAGCTTTGTAAAATTAACTACGACCCGTGCACCCGCCATGTCCGATTGTTCTTATACTTACCATTATTACTTTATTACCTGCACCTGGGAATTTTTCATTAGTACCCATTATACCGATATAGTCAAACTTCATTTTCAAGAATCGCATATTATAATTGTTTAAAAGCAAAATTTTTTGAAAACATTTTTTCCGTACAAATTAAATGTTCCCAGGTGCCTGTACAATTGATATCAATTATTAACATTAGTATTTGTTGTAAAGATGGAAAATTCGTTGTATTACCTTCCGGAGAATTGCACATTAAAGATGTTCGGCCTGAGGATGGATTCAAGGAATATCGGTACGTACGTAACACAAAACACACCTTGCAAATAATAAATAATTTTATGTAAAAATTGCATTGAACACTCCAATTAATTATTTAGATATATCTACTCTAATTTTCAATAACACTGTTTCATAGGTTATGCAATATATAGTTATGCTATAAGTTATTAAATTCTTGATAAACTAAAAATATATGGGAACGTAATTAGAGCTTCTGGAAAATGCCATTTCAGTAAAGCAAGTGATGCAAAGTTACAGGATTAACATGATTACATGATTTTGCAGGTGTCAAACAAAACATCGTCTTACAGGTGAAACTCGTTTGAGTGCTTCTGCGGGTAAACTCGTCATCACAGGTAAGAATTTTTAATCGTGTTAGTAAATGTAAATAATTTATATAGAAGAAAATTGCTGGGCTAATTAATTTGAAAATGAAACGGAGACGTTGACGAAAACTTGATCATTATTACATTTATTTTATCAAAACATAATTATGCAAATGATTGTTAAGATTTATTCATTGGATGTGATATAATAGAAAATGAAAGTTCAGCAATTTTCTTCTGCCGTATGGGCTGTGACGACATATTCCGATGAATCTGGTAAAATCCACATACTGACTGTAAATATTAAAAAATGTTTGATGCTAAAATACTGATATTATTGTGGCCCTGTTATGTTGATGAAACATATATGTGCTTTGTTGTTTTTGTCAAGCTTGGGGTTATATGTATAAATTGTTCCTTAACCTTTACTTGTGCAGAATTTGCTGTATAAATGCAAATAAAACATAATGCTTTTGAAAATGTGGTGAAGTTACCAGATTCATAAGAGGGCGGCCCGAAGCCTGAATGTTGGGAGACGGGAAGTGATTTGCACGCACAATGTTAATAATTTCACAGTAAATTAAAAGTAGATTGGTTGGAGCTTGGGTGGGTTCCATAATCCAATTACTAAATTATATTATTTTAATTTCTACTTAAAGAAAGTAAATCTTTTAAACCCCTTGGTATGACTTGTGAAAAATAGAGCCAGTTTCCAGTGTTGCGCCCAGATTTCCTTTTTCGGAGCGTTTCAAATTTGTCGAGGGGAAAACGTCTGCTCATACTGTACTCATTTGCCCTGCACAAGGGTACCCTGTTCCCACCACTAGGTATTGTTTTCAATTAAAAATTCGATTGCACCTTGATTGCATTGTTCACGAGGAGTATGATATATAGTTTGTTCGTAGATTGACGGCTGTACATAAACTTCTGCCACTCGAAATATTTTCCAAAGACCTAGAGTAGATTTAAATTTTAATGTGATGCTTCCTTTATGTTTGTATAAACTCCCCTTGTATATAAAATTGTATTGATTGCATTTTGCATTTTGTATGCAATGGAATTGTCTTTCCTATCCTGCAATTCGGTGGCGGGCCACACTTGCCTCATAATACAAAACATATTACTTACTTATCTACTTAGCATTGTATTTCACATAACAAAGACGAATGCATTCTTGTATATAGACCCGATTGGCTCCGTAGCCCCACGATTTACTTCCGGTAATGAGAAAAGCCGTTCTGTTGAAATACGGTCTACAAATGATCATACATTGTTTTGTCCAGCACAGGGATTCCCTGTTCCAACTTATAGGTTTGTTTGATTCAGAATACTTACAAACCCATATCTGAATTTTCGCTTTGAATATACAGGCTTGACTTGCATTTTAACGCTTATAAACAATACAAAATATCAAAGAGAATGCAAAGAGTAGACAAGTATTATGTTTGGTTTTTGTATTACAATACCTATACAAAGATAGATAGGTAGGTGAATTTAATATTTTCCAGGCACATTCAGGTCATCGGGCTACTCATCCTTGACACGTCTAAGTCATATATTACGGAATAAGCAGCATGAAGTAGAATAATAAAGTAGATGCAATTTTTAATCCTTCAAAGAACCGTTTGGGAGCATACGCCCAAAGTTTGCAATGCGTTCCGAGTCGTCTACCTTTACTTGGGCAACTGGAGGCTCCATTGCTCTTACGTGCCTGGCACAAGCAAATCCTATCCCAAGTTTTAGGTAAGATTTATAGAATTAATGCGAAATCCTTGTGTTCTACTACGTTTAAAAGGAATCTACTTTTTATGTAGGATTTTAAATTTTGCTACCCTATAAGATTATTGAGTAATTTGGGGCCTGGGCCACTCTTATGCCTGGATCATTTTGATGAATAATTTATTTACAATTTAAATCATATTACTTTTTTATAACTTTAATAATTTAAATCAGCATTCTCTGGAATTAAATTCCCTGGAAAGTCTCTATTGGCATGGTTTGTTTGGCCCGAGGGTTCATCTTCTTCGATATTATGTTCCACACAGACATTTCCCGCTCCGAGCTGTAGGTGAGCATTGGGCTATAATGTGTATGCGGTGCTACATATTATTAATATTCGGAATCTCATTACACTTAAAACTGTGTTCACTTCGGGCTACGGCTACTCTTGCTATGTTGCCACTTCATTTTTACGGATATTGATTATGTTTATTCATTTCGGTATGTCGTACATAAGTATTCATCTTGCGTCCATTGTTGGTCATAAGCATGTAAATTTTATGGAAATGGAAATTTTTAGAACCTATGGGAAGTATATCCCCAAAGTTCTCACTAAGTTCCGAAATCTCAGCTTACACTTGGCCATCAGGAAGTTCCTTAGCATTGCTATGCATAGCTCAGTCTAATCCCGCCCCAGTGTTTCGGTAAGACTGCCATTTTACAATGATAACCCTATTAATTGTAAATAGAAATGCAGAGATACGTCATGTTTAGATTGTTGAATATAGAAAATGTACCCACATTTCAATTACTGTGAATATGTATTAATAGCCAATAAAAGTATTTTTGCCTTTTGGGAAATTACAGTTTAGGAATTCCGCTTCGGGCCACCCATATACCCTCGTATGTATATACCCTTGTATCTACATATTAATTTACTTGTTTTTAAGAACCTTTGGGAGGAACTGCCCCTACATTTTCAGGGAAATCGCTGTTAACTTGGTTTGCGTGGGCTGAGGGCAATTCATTTAGCCTACTTTGCCCAGCACAGGCATATCCTCCTCCAAACTTTCGGTAAACCTAAGAAATTTTGAGTATGCGTTCTTTAATTTTAATTGAAATAATGCTTCAGTGTTATTTTCTTGAATCCGAAAGGAATTCCGTCACAGTTCATAATAATTAGGTAGAAGTATTGTAAAGATACCTAGGAATCTATATACTTTCTATTCGTCAAGACTTGTAAAACAAATGCGTTTTTAATTTACAAAGACCCTCTCGGAAGTACTGGGCCAAGATTTTCTGGAGATTTGCAAATTACAGGATTTACCAAGTCAGAGGATAGTTCTTTTGCAATGCTCTGTCCCGCTCAGGCATACCCTCCTCCACATTTCAAGTGAGATTTCAAGAAGTACTCTTCCTAAGCTTAACTCTCACCAAGTTTCGGGTCGCCCCTTCTCTCAACAGTTGTCTTAACAGCTTCCAGTACATTGTATATGGTTGTAATTTAACAAAGATACAGGTTATTTGTAAGTAATGCATTCTGACCACCCGTATTAAAAGAGCCACACGGAAGCACATCACCCAGATTATCAGGGGACTTGCAGATTTCCGGTTTTACGAGAATAGGAGCTAAGGGAACTACGTTCAGTTTAATTTGCCCAGCACAGTCTCATCCAACTCCTTCGTTCAAGTGAGTTGTCCAGCAATTTCACTTCATTCCATAGAAAGTGTACATTGTGCACTGATTTGTACCACGACCGTATGTATGTAACATTTTCTATTCTTTCTGGGGTATAATGAATCACCTATATACTATTTATAATTTAGTTATGCAAACATACTGTTGATGTAGACTGTAGATTAAGATTGAAGAGGGAATTACATTTGTAAGATGAAACGGTGAGTTTCATCCTATTTACACTGAAGCATTAAAGTATAGGGGCAAATATGGTCTTCGTATTCTCAGGTTTCGGGCCCTGTATTGACCTATATTATAGCAGAGTATATAACTAGTTTTGGTTGATTTTTCTTGGTAATAAAACATTAAGAACCATTGGGGGGAACTGGACCAAGATTTTCCGGTGATGCTCAAGTAATGTCTGGATTCGTTCGTAGTGAAGGAAGCTCATTTTCACTATTGTGTCCGGCACAAGCATATCCGCCACCGAATTTCAAGTAGAAATTAGTTTACTTTTTTCGAATACCAATAGGTAATATGTATAAATAAACTGTGTTTAAGTGTGGAAATCATTCAGGCTTCAGGCGTTTATAAAGGTGAAAGTGTAAGCGTCACAATTAGAGCAAACTATTATTATTATAATGAGTTTTCAGTATTAGTTTATTCCCATTACACCACTGTTAAATAGTGAGTTTCTATTTACATATAGAACCTCTGGGAAGTACCGGACCTCGATTTTCTGGAATATCCCAAACAATGACAGGCTTCACTCACGAAGCATCCTCTTCGTTTTCATTACTGTGCCCTGCTCAAGCATATCCCACTCCACAATTTAGGTAACCAGTAATTCTGTAGGTAATTTGTACGCTTAAACTTCCATTATCTCACCATTTTTGCGATCGGGCTTCCTGTCTGTTATAGTTTCTGCTCATGCAATACAGACGCACATTGCACACAAAAATGTGCAACTACTAAGTAAAATTTTTATGCATGTTTTGACATTTGTATTTGTGCGTTATTTTCGAAAAGAACCAATGGGAAGTATGAAACCAACATTTGCCAGTGAACAAAGAGCATTGACTTTCAATAGAGCTGTTGGTACATCTTTTGCCATTTCGTGTTCAGCGCAAGCGTTCCCTGCCCCAACATTTAAGTAAGTTGCAAAATTCAACGAATCCATTTACGATGGCTATTTACTTGAAAATGTCTGTACTAAATAAATACATTAACGATTAACGCAACATATTGGGCCTGCTTTCTAAAGTGTCGTCGTAACTGAATCAGCCTTCAAAATGTCTTACGTTAATATCTAGTAATCTAGTATAAAGAAGTCGAAGTGGGTAAAATGCACACAGTCAGTATTATGTCATTAATCTTTATCTGGCAACAGAACCCATGGGGAGTACAGGACCACGATTCTCAACAGAATCCCATTTTCATGGATTTTTTAAAGAATATGGTTCTTCTTTTGCTCTTTTGTGCCCTGCACAAGCTTTTCCCGCCCCAACATTTAAGTAAGTGATTTGATTTCCAATCAAACCCTTTCTTATCTAAAAGATAAGTTTGTATTTTACGTTAAAGGATGCTGTGCCCCCTGTGCCTTTCAACAATTCAGATTGGGGTTGCCAGTATTTATTAAAAAGTTATCAATCGTCACAGGTCATACAATCCGTCATCAATGAGATAATTTAAAATGCCTAAAGGCAAATAGTCTATGTTGTTATATGGTTGTTATTATTAGAACCAATGGGAAGTACAGGCCCAAGATTTTCGTCTCAAGCTCATTCACAAGCTTTCTTTAAAGAAGAGAGCACATCGTTTTCACTTCTGTGCCCAGCTCAAGCTTTTCCTGCTCCCAGTTTTAAGTGAGCATTTTAATACTATTTTTGTATAGCTTTAGCAGTTCCGTCAAATTAGTCTAAAATTTCAGTGCTCACTTCGATAATTCTGTAGTTTTACTCAGCATTCTATTTTTAAAAGCAAATCAAGGTTTACTGTCTTCCAACATCCAGGAAAGTCTTACGAAGTTCAATGTAAAGCAACAAGTGAATGACTTAGGTAACTTTTCCACGTGGCAGGAAGCACTCAGCCGGCACTGTAAATATTTGATCATTTTTCAGAGCCAGTTGGTAGCTCCGCACCCAAATTGCCATATGATTCTCGTCTTCAGGCTATGGAAAGATCCGCAGGTCTCTCAGTTGGCATTACCTGTTTAGCACAAGGTCATCCTCCACCAAAAATGAAGTGCGTGGCCCTTTTCATTTTTCAGTTGTGTTTTCCAAATTACTTCGTGTCTCTCATTATTTTCTTAGTATTGAGGATTCTGATGCAATTTGACAATTGAATCAGTAGTCCGTTATTCAAAATGACAAAAAATTACGGTTTATTAGAACCTTTAACCGGTGTGGCTCCAAGGTCACCATCAATGCTTCGGCCTCCTTCCTTTTGTAAACGGGGTGATGTGGCTGTAGTAATTTGTGAAGCACAAGGATACCCTACTCCATCTTATAAGTATGGTCTAACATAGTTAACATTATTTAAGTTACATTATTGGATAGTCGAAATTAAAATTTGTCTTTTAAATGAGGATGCAGAATTTAAGGCTTCGGATTACATTTTTAGTAGTATATTTATCTAGGTATATATTGCACTTGGAGAATGATAAAGCAGAGCTCTTGTAAAGTTCCTGTATATTTTTATGATACATTTGAATAGCGTTTTCCGTCTTCCAACAATCATCGGCTTCTCAATCGATAATAGCATTTTTAGAATTCATATAGCCAGAGTTATGTTGTAATTATGTTAGAACCTCAGACAAGTGTGGGTCCTAAAGTTAGAGATGGTAACAGCATCGGATCAAAATTAACTGTGGAATATCAAAAGACTACATCACTTTTATGCGATGCACAGAGTAATCCTGCTCCATCGTTTAGGTTGTTTTTCTTATTATTATAGTAATAAAACCTTAGCTGGATGTGTTCCACGTTAGAAGTTGTTCGGTGAAACCCGTTTTCGAGTTATCGCTCGGACGGACAGACAGACAAACAGACTGTCAAGGGCTTTGGACAGGCAAACAGATTGTTACGGGCATTTTCATAAAGGATCTACAATACGTAAAAGTGCAGGTTAAAATAAATTATAGAGGCACTGGTTTTATTTTACCTTATCAAGCAAGGCAAGTATCACTTCCCGCTCCTCTACATGAAATGTCAAATAGTTCTGCATACGAAAAAGTAGGCATTACCTTTGGGAAAGTAAGAACTTTCATCAAAATATCGTGGTTTACTGTAGAACCTCAGACAAGTGTGGCCCCAAAAGTAAGAGATGGAGAAAACTTTGCATCAAGGAATAAAAAAGCAATTGCTTTTTTGGAAAAAAGTAAAAAAGTATTGCTTTTTTAAAAAAGCAATGCTTTTTTGCTTTTTTGCTTTTTGCTTTATTCCTGTATACCTAATACACGTATAGGACTTAATACATTGCACTTCTAAATATTAAATTACAATGCGAAATGCACTAATTAGTGTTTAAATCGACGCAGAATGCATTGTATTGCATTGTTACATCAATTTCTGTAGAAAAAATAATGATTTTCAGACGTTTTTAAGTGGTTTTTGTTAAATTAAAAAAGCAAAAAGCAAAAAGCATTGCTTTTTTAGACTTTGATTGCTTGCTTTTTTGTAAAAAAGCTAAAAAAGCAAAAAGCAAAAAAAGGTGCTTTTTTATTCCCTGCTTTGCATTGAGAAAGATGATGTTAGGGAGTGGCGGATCTGCTGCTCTGACATGTGATGCTCAGAGCAATCCATCTCCAAGTTTTAGGTAAATTTTCTTTACTACAAGAGTTTCGAATGTTTCAAAAATTAAACTTATTTCGACACACGAAAATGGAATTGATTTCTAAAAATGACTCCACATTGTGTATCCAACATTCCAAATCGTTAGCCATCCATTCATATTCAGGATAAGCATTTAATGTTTCTTATATAATTCTTTAGCTTTATATAAAGGTTCACTTAACTTCCCGTCTTCAAACAGTACAGAAAATTCACTGATAAATTTGAACAAGTATTATTTAGAAAATTTAATTTTCATAGAACCTCAAACTAGCGTTGCACCCAAAGTTCGGGACGGTGAAAGTGTTTTTGCTCGAAGAATGGTACTACAGGGAGGAGGTTCGGCAGCATTGTTGTGCGATGCCCAGAGTAACCCATCTCCTTCATTTAGGTTGTCATTTATTTCTTTCTTAGGTATAGTATTATGTCTTAGGCTTAGGTTTAGTAATAGTATATCTAGATCTGTGGGCTTAGGAAAGTGTGGTTTGCATACATTTGTACTTCCCGTCTTCCATCATTTGGTTTGTGTCATATATGAAAAGAGGTGCAAGCATATGATTATTTAAAGACCTTTACTGTGACAGAACCTCAGACAAGTGTTGGCCCGAGAGTAAGAGATGGTGATAGCAATGGTTTTCGAAAAACAGTTCGAACAGGTGCTTCAGTTGCTTTGTTGTGTGATGCACAAAGCAATCCATCTCCCGCCTTTAGGTTAGTGCTATTATTGAATTATCGGTTTTGAAGACAATAAGAAAGGTAATTTTTAATATTTTTAAGTACGAGATCAATTGAATGCGAATTAGGAAAGAAAGGTTGACAATATTATGCTTACACTAGAAGGAATGTCTGCGTTTACGGATGTCCTAACGTAATATGTTTTAGTAATTACTTCCCGTCTTTCAACATCCAGCGTCATACATATCACATCATTAACAATTTCACATTTACAACATTCTGCACATGTACATTTTTTATAAACTCTTTTGACAAATTAGAGCCACAGACAAGTGTTGGCCCGAGAGTAAGGGATGGTGAAAGTATTGGTTCGCGAAAAACTGTTCGAACAGGTGGTTCGGCTGCTTTGTTGTGTGATGCACAAAGCAATCCATCTCCTGCATTTAGGTCAGTTTTGTCATTTAATGTACTCATTTACACTAGTATACTATATTCATTACAGAATTTCTTTTTGCATAAAAAATACAATACAAATAGTAAAGAATAAGAAAGATAATTATTGAATTCCTTAAAACACATCCCGCAAGTAAAGTCAAACATTGGTCGTGCACAAGTCCCATACGGCAAAATCAGTTTTGAAATGCATAGAATTATAAAATTAGATAATTCAGTTAATCATTTATGCCTTAATTAAAGATCCCATGGTGGGAGGGAAGCCAACATTTTCAACAGAAACCGATAGTATGACATTTACAAAACACGAGGGAATAGGGTTTGCCTTAAAGTGCCCAGCTCAAGCGTACCCCCCTCCTACTTTCAAGTAAGATCATTGATTAAAAGGGAGTTTTTGATATATAGATATAGATCTGCATCACAGTAAACTTAAATATTGCATGGTGAAAGTCCACTTTCACCTTGGTGGAAATATACTTTTAACTTATTAAAAATTTAAGTTCACCTCAGCAGGTGACATTTTTTTACTCATATCAAAGAAATATTCAGATCACTTCCCAGATACCCAACAATCGTTGACAAAGCCAAGAGTTTTACGAAGGTTTTTTTTTTGTTTTTCGGAATACAGAACCCTTAGGTAGTACAGGTCCAAAATTTTCTTCTCAGTCATTATCGTCGAGTTTTGTTAAGACCCATGGCTCTGCATTTTCACTGTTATGTCCAGCTCAAGCATTTCCACCTCCGTCATTCAAGTAAATTGCAATTCTTACTTAATTATTTTATCATAAAGTGAAATTAGCGTAAACCTGTCTGAAGTTTAGCGTTGTACGTGCAATAGCTAATCTAAAACTTAGAATTGGAACCCAACTACATTCAATGCTCCGAGTATTAATGAAAATATTAACCCAGTGAAATTATTGCAATTAGACACTATTTGTTTTAAAAAGATCCAATTGGTAGCTCCGCTCCTAAGTTCCCCACTGAATCTCGTATGCAAACATCTCAAAAAGCTATGGATTCTTCCCTGTCGTTGTCTTGCTCAGCTCAGGGCCATCCGCAACCTCAATACAGGTCAATTGTACTATCAAGTGCTAACGTATCCTTTTACTTATTTTTTACATTGTGCCTTAATGAATTTCCCGTCTCTGACTTGTCAGCAATCAATAAAATTGCATTGTTACATAAGTAAGTAATAATTCCCATTCCTTACAAAAACCAGAACCATTGTCTGGAGTTGGTCCGAAATTGCCCAAATTGTCTTTGCCTCATTTAATAACAAAATCTAAAGAGGCTGCTGTTCTTTCATGCGAGGCGCAAGGATTTCCAGCACCAAGTTTTAAGTATGAATTCATTAACAATCGTATTTATTAGCTACCTATATATAACTATTATCCATTTAATTTATTTCTTGTACTAGAGAATCGAATTCGTTGTCACAGCCCATGTATAATACAACTTTACGTTTGGTATCGGGCAAATGAGATCCTTGTTGAGCGCCTATTTATCTGTAGTTCATTAAATCATTATTAAAGGGAGGGTAAAAATTGTTTATTAGAACCCTTGTCTGGAGTGGGACCTAAATTACCAAAACTTTCGTTACACCATCTTATTGCAAAATCTAAGGAGGCTGCTGTACTTGCTTGTGAAGCTCAAGGATTTCCAGCTCCCAGTTTTAAGTATGACCCGTTCTTAGACTTAGGTTTCGAAAGGATTTAATAGTTACAAAAGCTAGTTTATGCCTACCAATCGTCACAGCCCAAACTAGGAAAAAATGGTTTACCATTGTTTCTTCGACTTAAAGTGAGGAAAAGAGGTAACATATATAGTACTAATTAATTTCAGAACCATTGTCCGGAGTGGGCCCCAAAATTCCACATCTCACTAGACATCAGCTTACCGCTAAGTCTGGGGACGCTGCTGTTCTTCCTTGTGAGGCTCAGGGAAGTCCTCCACCAAGTTTTAAGTAACTTGACCATAAAAATATTGTATCAGTTCGACATTATGTTCATTTCGATATTTAGGTTACGAAACCCGTATCTACTTATGTACCAGTCGCCAGTCACAGCCCATATGAGTATACATAACAGTAGACAGATTTAGCATGATTAAATAAGTGAAGTGTTGATTTAAACTTGACTTGAATAATTAATCACAGAACCCCAGACAAGTGTAAGCCCTAAAGTCAGAGACGGAGGAAGCTTTGGGTTTCGTACGGAAAATGTCGCAGTAGGCAAAGAGGTAGCTGTAGTTTGTGATGCACAAGGGTTTCCTACACCGAACTTTAGGTTGTTTATTTAGCAATCTTCTAAGTGTTCATTTATTCCGTAGTTAAATACCTATAGAGGTATTACGAGTCTTCAGTACTGAAAAGCAAACTGTAAATTACTAAAAGATAATGAAATGGCTTTTTGGTTAGGGGGTACTCTGCTAACGGTATATATTACAGCTGCTAAATAAATGGTTACTTATCTTTTTAAATGTATTCTTTAGATAGTGTTTTTGTCTTGTGATTTTTTGAGTCGATTAAAATCGATAACATGTCAAAGTACAGTATTATGCCTGTCATGTGTAAATATGTACGATTTCTTTGCTAATATCACATTTATGTACTACCTATATGTAAAATGTAAACTAAAAAGAATATGCATGTTTCTGAGTTGCATGTAAAGTTTCTGTTGTCTCGTAGACCCTCAAACGGCTCTTGCACCAACTCTTCGCGATACTTTTCTGAAAGATACGACTGTTGTCAAAGTAGTGAAGAAGGGTCAGGATCTCAATGTCCATTGTGACGCTCAAGGTTTTCCTGCACCAAGTTTCAGGTTCGTCGGTAACTTGCGTTAGTATGTGTTTGTATCGTTTCAGTATTTTTTCATTAGTCCAATTGGCAATTGCAAGTAAAAGTAACTAGTAACATATGGCTTTTAGAAAATACTTCCTAATTAGGTAAGCCATTTTGCAATATGCTCTCTTAAATCAGCCAAACCACGGACTACATGTTTATTTACTAATTAATGCGTGCCAAACATTCAGGCTTAAGGGGCGATTGTTGTATGTATTTAGTATGATTAGAAAATACAATAATTAACACAATGAACAAAGAACACAAATGTATCTAGTATTGTTGAAGAAATTTCTCTCCGTAAATGGAAATGTTCTTTTCAAATCAAAACTGTAAAAAATTTCGAATTTTCGTGTTTCAACGCACTGACGGAGAGAAATTGGCGAATGTTTGCGGTTTTGGGTGAATTATGCTGTAGTTTAATTGTACTGGAAATTGTGGATGATGGTTAATGAATGTGATTAGAACCGACGGGGAGGGCAGGACCTAAATTGAATGGAGATGGATGGCAGCGTGTGAGATCTGATGCGGGAAGTGACTTGGCCTTGCACTGCGAGGCTCAGTCACACCCGCCACCCGCATCCAGGTTGACCACTAGTTCACTTTGACAACAGGATGTAGTTTTTAGTTCTTTCTTTTAAGTTTAACCTAACCTTTTCTTTTCCTTTGGATTACCAAATCGGACTGATGCTACTTATTAAGGTTTACGGTCAAAGGTCAAGCGATTGCAAATTTTTGATTCACTTCAAACTGTCTCCCAAGATTTACTTGTTAGTGTATTTCATTAGTTATTCTTGCCCTCAGCGTGAATATTTAAATTTCTACTAATGACACTGCAGAACCAACTGGAGCAGTTCAGCCACGTGGAGCAAGTAATATTTTAGAAACAAGGGAAGTCAAAGTCGGAGCTTCGGTGGCAGCAATTTGTTCTTTGCAAGCTTCCCCAAAACCGTCCTATAGGTCCTCTGAGTTTTTATTTTGCATAGCTTTGACCTATGACCTACTGGTTGATTGTGTAAATTGTCTAATGTTTAAGTTTAAAGAATGTGCATGCTTCTTTCCTCAAAAGTACTTAGTTTGGTGCTGTATACCTTTGTATTTGTACTGTAAAATGTATAATATGTTCTTGACTTCAGTAGTAATGTGATATGGATGTTACGTAATATTTTGTTTGATTTGGAAGCGGTTGCATTGTAGTATGTTCTCTTTTTTCCTTTTTATTCATTGAATGTTATTATTTCGTAAGTATTTCTTATTTAGTAGTAGATGATTGTGCATGACAGTATTTACAATGGAAAACTGATTAAACCTTTGTTCGCTTGCAGATGGTTCAAGTTCACTGATGGGGCATCGAGGGAACCTGTTGCTTTGGATGAACGTGTTAAACAGCTGGGAGGAACTTTGATCATCCGTGAGGCGCGTGTCAATGACTCTGGAAAATATTTGTGCGTTGTGAACAACCCGGTCGGAAGTGAAAGCGTGGAAACTGTTCTCACTGTTACGGGTAGGTACCTAAATCTTATAGGCACTTAGATCAATGAATGTAAATAGGCAGTTGAAAGCAGAGTACAATTTTACTCTTACTTTGTTTTATAGCTCCATTGGCTGCTACTGTCGAACCGGCTACTCAAACCGTTGATTTTGGAAGACCTGCTACTTTCACTTGCCATTTCCAAGTACGCGTCTTGTTTTTACTGATTACCATAATAAAATAATCATTATTTGATTGTAACCCTTAACTATATACAATATGTACTTAGGGATCGCCTGTTAAAAATGTGACGTGGACTAAAGATGGAAAGAAGATGTCTACTGTTGATACAGTTATTCGAATTGACGCTGTTAAGCGAGAAGATCGTGGAATGTACCAATGCTTTGTACGGAACGACCAAGACTCAGCCCAAGCTACCGCAGAACTAAGACTTGGTGGAAGATGTAATGCACTTACGAGTTTCTATTGATTTTAAATTATTCCTGAATAGTATATTTTTAAGTGTATTGTATTCTCTGTAGTTGACCCTCCTAAATTGACAATGAAATTCCGAGAAGAAATCTTGCAACCTGGACCAACTGTATCTCTAAAATGTAAAGCAACTGGAAACCCTTCTCCGGAAATCGTTTGGGAATTAGACTCGAAGAAAGTTGTTAGCAGTGAAAGGTAAACTAAATGAGCTTACCGAATTGATGCTTTCGCTTGTAGATTTATATTACTATTCTTAGTTAATGTGATGTCAATGATATGTGATCTGCGTTTATTGTTCCTTAGGGTTGCTGTTGGTCAATACACTGGAGCAAATGGTGAAGTGATCTCACACTTGAACATCACAAACGTTCATAGTAACGACGGCGGCTTATACAAGTAAAAGATCAACTTGTTGGGTACCCAATATACATTACCACCTATTACTGTATTCATTAATCTGTTGTACTTTCCAGGTGTACGGCGATTTCTAAAGTAGGCAGCACATCTCATGCAGCACGACTGAATGTTCACGGCCTTCCCCACATCCGTCCCATGGACAAAGCTCAAGTTGTGGCAGGAGAATTGTTTGAAATTACTTGTCCTGTTGCTGGATATCCTATTGATGCCGTCATATGGGAGAAAGGTATTCATACTTAAGTAGTAATTTTAGTAATTAGTAGTTTTGAAGTTTTCTTCATATGAATATAATACTAATGATAAGACAATCGTTGTACTTCGTTTTTATACAAAATTGGTATTTACATAATTAATTTCTGGATATTTCCAGATAATCGTGTTCTACCAATTAATCGAAGGCAGGCTGTTTTCCCTAACGGAACTCTGGTAATTGAGAACGTTCAGAGAGGAAGTGATCAGGGGACCTACACCTGTGTTGCCCGTAACGCTCAAGGATACACGTCAAGGAGCAACCTGGAACTCCAAGTCATGGGTAAGCAAATAGTACATACCTTTTCTCTAGAGATAATGACATCAAAAATATCATCATATCTAAAATATGTTAATTTTAAGTGTTCATGTTTCATAACATTAATTTTAAATTCTTTATAAGTATTACATTAATTGCGCGATATCATTAAGAGCGATATATAAATGTAAATACGGATCTTCGCAGTGGCTCCGGCGATAGTACCATTCAATTTTGGAGACACAGCGTTAGACGCTGGAGCTTTGGTACAAGCATCCTGTGTGGTTTCATTTGGCGATGTGCCTATGCAAATCACTTGGGCTTTTCAGGGAACAGACTCAACAAAACGATCTCAATCAGGAGTTAATATTATGAAGATCGGATCAAAAACTAGTTTGTTAATTATTGAGAGTGTATCATCAGAACACGCAGGTCAATATACATGCACTGCTAGAAATGCTGCTGGAAGTTCCAACTACACATCCGAATTGATAGTAAACGGTTAGATATTGAGACTACACAAAAACTCTTGCCGCTGCTTTAAGGACCCTCATTTACCATCTAGTATTAACTTCACCTATTTAGTAATAATATTAGTGCTTCTTTTAGAAAGCAGTTGTTCATGATCATTTTAATTTATTAATTTGAACACCTTCCCAAGTCGCACCGAAGATATTACCATTCAGCTTTGGAGATGGACCTCTTCAAGAGGGTGGACAAACTCAGGTCACTTGCTTTGTTACTGATGGAGATGTTCCATTACAAATTACATGGACTTTTCATGGTTCAAATGGAACTAGCAGTTCTCATAAAGGAATTTCAGTAACAAAATTTGGAACAAAAAGTAGCATTCTTCTTATTGACCCTGTCACGGCTGATCTGTCTGGGAATTTCACTTGCAATGCCAAAAATTACGCTGGTTCAGATAATTACACTGCACAGCTAATTGTTAATGGTTAAGTCTACGATGTTAGCTGACTTTAAAAGCTGTTGCAAGCAAAAATCATACTTTATTATTTCTAGAATATCCGTTTAGAAGACTTTTTGTTAGTTTGAGTAGTCAGTATTCCTGATAACATCCCTATGTACTGGATTGAGTGCTACTAGATTCATATTACATACGTGCATGATTTTATGAATACCTAGTTTGTTTTTAGCATTTTGTCTTAAATTACTTACCAGTATTGCCCAAGATATCTCCGTTCAGTTTCGGAGATTTTCCACTAGACGCTGGAGAAATGGCTCAGTTAACGTGTTTGGCAGCCTTAGGAGATACGCCAATTCAAATCTCATGGGTTTTCCATGGTTCTGACTCAACTAAAACGACTCAGAATGGAGTTTCTGTAATGAAAACGGGTCCCAGAAGTAGCGTTTTAGTTATTGAGTCACTAACTGCAGAACACACAGGTAGCTACACCTGTTCTGCACGTAATTCTGCCGGTGTATCCAATCACACTGCCGAATTGATTGTTAATGGTAAATATAGCAGAACAGAAAGATAAAAAATGTATTACACCTGCTTATGCGTGCAGCGTCGCTAATATTGCAGGATTTATTGGCAAACTATGCAGCTATATCATAAATTATTATACATACGTGACTTACCTGAATTGTGATTAGATTTTCTATGCTACCTTTTAATCAGTAATTGAGTTCTGTTTTTATGTGACTAATAATAACAATCCTATACATAGTACCTTTCTTTCTTTGTCAGTTCCACCAAAAATCTTACCTTTTACTTTCGGAGAGGAACCCCTCTCTTCAGGAAGTTCGGCACAATTGCAGTGTTTTGTAAGCGAAGGGGAATTGCCTCTCCAGATTACATGGACATTTCAGGGAACGGATTCAACAACCAGAACTCAAAATGGTGTTAACATAGTGAAAGTTGGATCTAAAAGTAGCTTACTGATAATTGAATCAGTCACATCAGAAAATTCCGGGTTTTATACATGCACAGCCCGAAATACGGCTGGATCAGCTAATTTTACTACTGAATTGGTGGTCAATGGTTTGTTTTCTTGCCAAACTTGGAAACATATTGCAATCGCCAACGCGCTGAGCTCTTTTGCTAGTTGTCTTTAAAACTGAATTGTAATACTTTTGATATACTACTAACATTACAAAAACTTATTTTGCTATAGTCAATTTGTTTTATATTAAATATGATTATTTTAGTACCACCAAAACTAGTTCCATTTTCCTTTGGCGATGAACCACTCCATCCTGGAGATTTAGCCCAAGTTAGTTGCGTTGTTTTGCAAGGCGAAACACCTTTGAAAATCAGTTGGACTTTTCAAGGCTTTGAAACTACTTTGAATTCGCAAAAGGGTGTTGAAATATCAAAATTCGGTCAGAAAACGAGTATTCTCACCATAGAGTCTGTTTCTGCTGAAAATTCTGGCAATTACACTTGTTCTGTTGCAAACTCTGCTGGTGTAGCCAATTACACTGCAGAATTAATTGTCAATGGTACAGTTGGCAGAACTGATTTGCACTCTTTCTGCTTTTTGTGGGCTGAAAAAAAGCTGAGCTATATTTTATATGCCCATTTATATTTCTCCCAGCATTTCCCTTTTAATTATGCATCCTAACACAGTGACCTTTCCTTCTACTGTCATACAGATAGTCTACCTAAGTTTATATAAATTATATTGACCTAAGCCACTATTGAATTGCTTTCCAATCCAGTTCCTCCGAAAATCATGCCCTTTTCATTCGGTGAGACGGAATTGCATGAGGGAAACGTTGCGTCTGTAAATTGCATTGTGACAGAAGGTGACACTCCTTTGCAAATCACTTGGACATTTCAAGCGCAGGATTCAACTTCTAGAAAGCAGCAAGGAGTATCCATAATGAAATTAGGTCAAAAGGGTAGCGTTCTTATGATTGAGTCTGTCTCCTCAGAACACATGGGATCTTATGTGTGCTCGGCAAAAAATCATGCAGGAGTCGCTAATTTTTCAACAGATCTTATTGTAGCTGGTAATGCATACCATCGACCTTAAATTTCTTCAGCCACTTCAGCACTATACGAGCTGCATTTTGATTTGCTTTTATTTAGTGTTGAGTTTCTCCTTTGTTTAGCTGAATGATCCAATTTCTTAAAACCCTTTTCATTATAATACCCTTAGTACCTCCGAAAATTCTGCCGTTTTCCTTTGGCGAAGGCGTAATGAGTGCAGGGAATTTAGCCCAGCTTCAGTGTATAATTGTCGAGGGGGATTCCCCAGTTCAAATCACATGGACCTTTCAAGGTTTGGACTCGACAACAAAAACACAAAATGATGTATCCATAATGAAAATTGGTCAAAAGAGCAGTGTGCTTTTGATCGAAAGTGTTACTTCAGAACACATGGGTTCCTATGTTTGCACTGCTAAAAATGGTGCGGGAGTTGCTAATTATTCAGCAGAACTAATTGTTAATGGTGATTTTCATTCATCTTAGTCATTTGATTTAGCAAAATGCAATGCGCTTATTGTTAGCTACGAAAACGCATATTTTATTTTCTGTCAACAATCAAAGGTTTAAAACCAATTTATCATTTAGATTTCCTTTTCCCAATGTTTGAATACATGATTGAAACTATTTTTCATTACTTCAAGCAATAATAATAATTTTAACCTTTCATTTGTATTCCTTATACTTGACTTGACAAGTTCCTCCTAAAATTCTACCATTCTCGTTCGGAGAAGGCGTTTTGAGTGCAGGGAACATTGCACAACTTCAGTGTATAGTTGTAGAGGGTGATGCTCCTCTTCAAATCACTTGGACTTTCCAAGGGCTGGATTCGACAACTCGAAAACAAAATGATGTAAATGTTATGAAAATTGGCACAAAAACCAGTCTTCTGATTATTGAGAGTGTTACTTCTGAGCATATGGGCTCTTACGTTTGTACAGCCAGAAATACTGCTGGTGTTGCAAATTACACTGCTGAATTAATCGTCAATGGTTATTTACAGTCTCAATCAAACAATTAGCTAAATTAGCTCTTTTGCGCTACCTGTATCTCTGCTACAAGAAATTCTTTTCTTTCTAGCCTACCCAGATTAAGTTTATCATGTAAAAAGAAAGATTTATTAATGATTAGGTCTGCATGTTTCTTACTGTAGTAATTATACGTATTATTATTATTATTACTTGATCATTCTCACAGTTCCACCCAAAATCATTCCTTTCTCCTTCGGAGACGAGACAATGAACGCAGGAAACTCGGCTCAACTCACCTGTTTTGTTAGTGAGGGAGAAATGCCGGTACAAATTACTTGGACATTTCAAGGCATAGATTCAACAACTAGAACTCAGAATGGAGTAAATATAATGAAAGTCGGTTCTAAAAGCAGTCTTCTCATAATTGAGTCGGTAACATCAGAACATTCGGGTTTTTACACGTGCAAAGCTCGAAATGCAGCCGGAACTGCAAATTATACAGCAGAATTGATCGTTAATGGTTTGTTTCCTTGTATAAGCGTCCAGAAATGCGCATAAAGCTTGCTTCATCTAGAGCGTGTTGTGTTCATAATCTCTTAATCATTAGAACCAATAAGATGAACATTGTGTTTTAAACGTAGCCTATTCCTGATTGATTTCTTTTGAATTCTTCATCACCTTTTTTATATTTTTCCTGATACCACTATTTACTGCTGATTATACAGTGCCACCGAAAATAATACCGTTTTCTTTCGGGGAAGATCCTCTGCCTTCAGGCGATTTAGCTCAGTTGCAATGTATAGCATCGGGTGACACACCACTTAAATTTACGTGGACATTTCAAGGCGTAGACTCTTCCACGAGGACTCAGAAAGGGGTAACGACAATGAAAGTTGGCGAAAAGAGTAGTTTGCTTATAATCGATGCAGTTAATTCGGAACATTCGGGATTCTACATGTGTAATGCTAAAAATTCCGCCGGCGAAGCCAACTACTCTGCTGAACTCGTTGTTAATGGTGCTTACTAATTTATAGTTATAGCCTTTTGCAACGCAGAATGTTTGCTTCGCAGTTGCTATATGTTATGCCCTTACAATTTATCAAGTACTTAGCAATTTTTGACCTCCATCGTTGAAATAAATGTCGCAAATAACTATTTAAACAGAACCCTCCTGGTTTCACTTTTGCCAAACAAACATGTAATTCTATCGTGCACTGAAATAGTAAAGTAATTATTACTGCATACTGCAGCAGGTATACTGCAGAGGTGCGAATAAAGTACTTAAAAAGTCAATTCATGCATTTTAAGCAGAACAGAAGCAAAAAATTTATTTTACATCGGTATTAATTTCAGTTCCTCCAAAGATAGCGCCATTTAGTTTTGGCGAAGAGGATTTGAATGCAGGCGATATGGCCCAATTGCAGTGTGTTGCGGGTGGGGATGCTCCCATTCAATTGACATGGTCATTTCACGGTTCAGATACAGCCAAAAAAACTCAGGAAGGAGTATCCATTGTTAAATTAGGACCTAGGAGTAGTGTTTTAATGATCGAGTCCGTAACAGCAAGTGACGCTGGAAATTATACATGTAGAGCAAGCAATCCTGCAGGAACGGACGTTTTTACTTCTGAGCTTGTTGTTAATGGTAAAGTTGTGACAAATGAAAAGATTCCAAATTTGCAACCTGCAATCAATTGGCTGGCAACAGAATTAATTGGAGCGCATTATGGGAATGCATGGAATTATAAAAAATATTATTTAATCTGCATGCTACGCATGTGACTTATGCTAAATGTAATACTAACTTCACTTATTAAGTTTTCTAAACCAATTTACATACCTGATTGATCCTTTCTACAGTAAAGCAAAACAGTTGTGAAAAGTGATCTACTAATTGTTCTACTTAGTTTAATTTTGGTAGTAAGTAATTTTATAAATGTATTTCCAGTTGCTCCTAAAATAGTTCCATTCAGTTTTGGAGAAGATCATCTAAATGCAGCAGAGTCAACTCAGCTAAACTGCTTCGTAGCAGTAGGGGACTCGCCAATTCAGTTGACTTGGTCATTTCATGGAAACGATGCTGTAAAAAAGACTCAGGAAGGTGTTTCCATTGTAAAACTAGGTCCTAAGAGTAGCGTTCTAATGATTGAGTCTCTAAGTGCTAGTCACTCTGGAAATTACACTTGCAGAGCAAGTAATGCTGTTGGAATGGATGAGTACACAACGGAATTAGTAGTCAATGGTATTAATTACCTCGAAGGATTATTGCCGTTTTTGCGCGTATTGCTGTTTAGTACAATGGGCTTCTATTGTTCATTCTTTTTGTTAATTAATACTGTAGGGAATGATAATATTTTACTTTCGATTGACACGAAGTATTTTATTGTGATTAATACTTTTATGCTTAAATATCTTTTTGTCCCATAAAGTTCCTCCCAGAATCACTCCTTTCTCTTTTGGAGAATTTCCTCTGCAATCGGGTGAACATGCAACTTTACAATGTAGTGTTGCTGAAGGCGATTTGCCACTAAAAATCTCATGGATTTTTCACGGACAAGAATTATCTTCTAAAATGGGAATCGAAACGACTAAGCTAGGGAAACGAACTAACATTCTTACAATTGATGCTGTAGCTGGTCAGTTCTCAGTCTGAACAAAATATTCTAATTTTTTAATCTTCGTTCTGTTCTTCATTTTTATTTAAATCCTGTTTTGGTGTTCAGCATTTCATGCCGGAAACTATACTTGTGTTGCAACTAATCCAGTCGGCTCAACAAATCATAGCACTCAGCTAATTGTTAGGGGTAATTTAGAAATACAGGGTATTTAAGCGTTTGGCTATTTACTTTGCTGCTTTAAAATATGTAATAGATATGGTAAGATTTGTGTTTAGCTTGTGAAACCTTTTCATGCTTCTGTTTAACTGACCTTGCTGAATATTCATTCAACTGGGATAGACAAAATTTCTTAGACTGCAAAAACCAGGAAGAATCAAACTAAATGTAACGTCAGTATAGAATCTAAAAAGTTTATAGTAATCGTTTATTGTGTAGGTGCATATTTTGGCATATGACATCTACATACATTACACTCGTACATTATCCCAGGGGTAATATAAATTGTAAATACACATTTCGTTCTGTAATGTTTTCGTTTATATTGTGTGACTAGTTCCTCCACATATAATGCCATTTTCCTTCGGAGACGATAGCTTACGTTCGGGGAGTCATGCAACCCTTCAATGCAGTGTAGATGAGGGAGATTTGCCTCTGACAATATCTTGGATATTTCATGGCCAAGAACTTTCCTCTCAAATGGGAATAGAGACAACGAAAATAGGGAAAAGAGTCAATCTTCTTACAATCGAGTCGGTAGCTGGTTAGAACTCCAATTTATCATAATACTTACTGAAATATCTTGATATTTAAGAACAAGAAATCTAATCATAGATGTATTTTGCTAATACGTAGCTTTTCATATGGGAAATTACACGTGTGTAGCTTCGAATCCAGCAGGAAGTGTTAATCACACTGCAGAACTGATCGTTAGGGGTTCGTGTCCTTGCGTACTAAAGTTGCTAATTTGCGAATCGCATTGCTTTCACCTACTTCCTAAAAATAATTAACCTTGCCCATCCATAACAAGATTAGGGCGAAAACTTAAGTATCAAGTAGATTAGATTGGGAAATGAAACTTTGAAACTAATTTAATCGTAGAAATTTAATGTTTGAACTTTGCCATTTCCCTTCCTGTAGTGCCTCCTCGAATAAATCCCTTTAGTTTCGGAGAAGAACCACTGCAGTCTGGAGAACATGCTACCCTCCAGTGCAGTGTAGTTGATGGAGACTACCCTCTGACTATTTCATGGATTTTTCATGGAAGAGAGCTGTCTTCTCAAATGGGAATTGAAACCATGAAAATAGGAAAAAGAATTAACCTTTTGACCATTGAGTCAGTTGCAGCCTCTCATCAAGGGGATTACACCTGCGTTGCCAGCAACCCTGCTGGAGCTACTAATTATACTGCCACTCTTATAGTTCGCGGTTAGAATTCCACGAAAAACTGGAATTAATTCATTCAAGCTGTAGCTGAGCTGCCATATACCTCTTGCTTAATTTCCTTTTAATTTTCGATTCTTGAATTTTGAACTGCGATATCATTTTCTCTGCTATTTATGAACTAGAACTCTAGGGCCTAGGAAGTTTTTTCTGCGCTTGCAAAAAATACACAAGTAGATGCAAGGCAAAGACAAAATAAATATTGAAGTATTACATATTGCATAATGAAAACCCTACTGATCCAGTTAACTAAACTTTAGTATAGGTAGCTGAGAGTTTAAAAGTTAACCACCGTACATCAAACCAGACCAAACAACTAATTATTCATTTATAATACAGACGTGTAGATGTGTTTTGATTTTACCATTTATTAGGGATTTTTTTTAGTATACAATATTAATTTATTATGTATAATTAGTGCCGCCACACATTATGCCATTCTCATTTGGTGAGGATCCTTTGGAAGCCGGAAGTCATGCAACCTTACAGTGTAGCGTAGACAGCGGTGATTTGCCATTGACCGTCTCATGGATTTTCCATGGGAAAGAATTGTCATCTAAAATGGGCATTGAAACAACGAAAATTGGGAAAAGAGTTAATCTTTTAACAATCGAATCAGTGGCTGGTTAGAAAATTCGCTAATCTAGAATTACACATACTTTTGTGTTATGACTTGTGACGGAATTAATTACAATTGGTTTCTTCTGTGTAGCTTTTCATATGGGAAATTATACATGTGTAGCTTCCAATCATGCAGGGACCAAAAACTATACAACGGAATTAATAGTCATGGGTATTTACTTTAATTATGAATAGTGGGTGTACTTTGCTGTTACAGTTTGCTAATAGTCGCTGTTTAGATCTGGATTTCCTGTATTAAAAATATTTTACTATTCTTACTCCATCTTATTTCCAACCTCTGTGTCTGTATACTCCTGTATAATGTACAGTACTCATAAAAACCTTCCTATGAAAACGTATAATGTAATCTTTACATATTAGGATGACAGAGTGACAGATTTATTTTATCAATAAATTATAGGTAACCCCATTTCGTATCATAAATATCAAAGTGATAAAATTCTCCAATTACATGTCTCATTATTGATGTAGTACGATTTAGGGGCTTGTGTTAATTTTTGTGAACTTTATTTTATGACAGTATCTCCGAGAATAAATCCGTTTAGCTTTGGCGAAGAGCCATTAAGATCAGGAGAACACGCAGAAGTAACGTGTAGTGTGATTGAAGGAGATTTACCGCTAAAAATCTCATGGATTTTTCATGGGAAAGCACTCTCTTCCCAAATGGGTATAGAGACCATGAAAATAGGGAAAAGAATAAATCTGCTGACGATAGAATCTGTGGCTGCTTCCCATCAGGGGGATTACACTTGTGTCGCTAGCAACTCAGCAGGCACCACAAATTACACGGCCGCTCTGGTTGTTCGCGGTTAGATTTTAATTGATCCGTTTAATCTGCGGTCACTTACACTCGTCTGCTTGTCGTTACATCTTCTGTGCTTTGCCTCATCCGCTATAAAACACTGCGATAGATATAGTATAATTGGATAACCAATGTTCTTTGTCGATCAGGAAATGAATGAGTGAGTGTGTGTACTGTATAATGTTTGTGTCTATAATCACTAATAGTAAGTATTTAATTACACTTACACTGCAGGCTTTTTAACAGGGCACAGTAGGAATGTAGCTTCAGTTGTATTGTAGTTCAGATAGTATTCCTTATTCAATTTGAAACACTTTTTACAGGGAATTTCCTTACATTTGACGCTTGTAACATTCGATTGTGATTTAAATACACCGTGACGATAAACTAAGGTACCCCCCTATACAGGACGAACCGTAAGTAGCACAGCGAAATTGATTACACCACTCGAAAGCCAGTCTAAAGTTACATTGAAATCCAAGTTTTCATTAAAATTGGTTGAAGATAAGTGGGTCAAATAATTCGGTGAAAAATAAAAGTACGAAAATGTACTCGGTTTTTCTGTGATTCGGATTTTTCCCGGTCGAAAAAACAACTTTTTCGAAATAATATTTTCACAGCTGCAATCCATGTTATATGTGTGATTTTTGCTGCATTTTTCATAATAATCGAATAAGGTTGAATTTTCAACTTTTCCGGAATTTCCTTGAAAAACATGAAAGTTGTAAAGAAATTGCAGAAAAGTTGAAAATTCAACCTTATTCGATTATTATGAAAAATTCAGCAAAAATCACTCATAACATGGATTGCAGCTGTAAAAATTTTATTTCAAAAAAGTTGTTTTTTCGGCCGGGAAAAATCCGAATCACCGAAAACCGGGTACATTTTCGAACTTCTATTTTTCACCGAATTATTTGACCCATTTATCTTCAACCGATTTTAATGAAAACTTGGATTTCAATGTAACTTTGGACTGGCTTTCGAGTGGTGTAATCAGTTTTGCTGTGCTACTTACGGTTCGTCCTGTATAGGGGGTACCTTAGTTTATCGTCACGGCGTACATAAACACAGTTTTTGTAGGAAATACTGTTGTTTATAAAATATGCAATAGTAAAATTAGAAATTTCACACACCATGTACTTAAACGAAAATACAATAATGATGCCCTAGTGTTATTACAAGGAATATTCCTTAATTTTTAAACCAGTGAAAGTAATGGTGAAAGTATCGATAAAACATTGTTTCAAAAATTATTTGTATTGTAATTGAATGTATTTGTAGTACCACCTCGGATCATTCCATTTTCATTTGGTGACGACGACGAAGCATTAGAAGCAGGGCATTACAAGACATTAGAATGTAGTGTAGATGGCGATCTTCCTTTGTCTATTTCATGGATTTTTCATGGAAAGGAGTTGTCTTCCCAGATGGGAATAGAGACAGTTAAAATTGGGAAAAGAACGAATTTGCTTAGTATTGACATGGTGGCAGCATCACATACTGGAAATTATACTTGCGTCGCAACAAATAAAGCAGGAACAACCAATTATACTGCTCAGCTCATTGTACACGGTAGACTTTTTAAATAATAACCGTGTCCTAATAAGTGCTACGCTATGTCCTAGAGCTACTCTGTACTCTGTACCTGTGATTGATTATCTACACTTACTATGTTAATAAGGTTATTAAATTCCCTGTAGTTTTATACTACTATTAATGTCTTTACCATAATTCCAATGCATAATTGCCGTCGTGTACTGTACAATGCAGTGTAATAAGGAAAGGATGTATTAGATATCTTATAAGTTGTTCATTGGCTAACAAAACGTACTATACATACTGAAAACGAATTGAATTTTTAGGCAGTTAAATTTTAAAAATTTAAATTGTGTATACATTTTAATTGTAGGGGTAAATTGTCATATACATTGTTTAGAGCTAGTAAATTGACAATCCTTAGCTATATCATTGCACATATTTTTCAGCACCTCCAATTATTGTACCGTTTTACTTTGGAGATGAGCCAGTGTTTTCGGGAAGCACAACACAAGTTACGTGTCTTGTGAGTTCAGGTTAGAATACTATATAAACTTTAAAGAAAACAGAATACATCTTTTATTAAGCATTGTATAAGGAAATTTTATTGTGATGAGAAATTATTGTACGATAGGAGATACTCCATTGGATATTACCTGGAGTTTTCAGGGTGGTCCTTTAGGATCGCATCTTGGTTTGAAAACGACTCTTATTGGGTCAAGGATGAGCGTGTTAATGGTTGAACCTGTAAATCCAGGTTTGTTGAACACCACATACTGTTAGATTATTCAAATAACCATCAGACATTTAATGCACTTTAAACTGAAGTATAACTTCTTTATCTCCTTTAAAAGGACATCGGGGTGTTTATACATGTACAGCTAGAAATTCTGCAGGTGTTGCAAATTCTTCGGCTGTTCTTGAAGTTTATGGTATGCTAACAAAGCATAATTCTGCTAAAATGTTACTTATTAATGTCTTTACTTGCCGTATTGAGCATTTCGTATTGTTGAAAGGTGTGCATAATTATTCCGAGAAAATGGTTAGGAATACACAGTCTCCTTTAACCGTTTCCTTTTTCCCTACTTTTGTGAATCGAGACAACGAGACTAGAAGAAAAGAATGTTTAGTAAAGGGGCAATTCCTCATCGCCATTCCTTTTCTTACCTCCTTCGTTAATCTTTACTTTTCTATTATCTTATCTTATTTTCAACATTTCTGAATTTATAATAACTTTTGGTTCGACCTTTATGAAATTAATTTTCAAATAATTCGTTGTGCATGTAATATTTGTCTAATATTGTATGAATTGATTATCTTTACATTGATAACTATTAATAACTGTATAGGAGTAGTCGGTGTATGAATTTCTGTATTCTTTCAGTTGTTGATCTTCACTTTCACTTCTTTTCATCTATGATTTTGTAGTGCTGCATGTGCTTACTGCTTTTTGCCAATTTATCCAAAACTGAGTTATTCAGAATAATAATGTTGGTTTGTGTGGTATAAATAGTTCCACCTCGTTGGATTGTTGAACCTACTGATAGAGCATTTGCACAGGGAAGTGATGCTAGAATTGAATGTAAAGCTGATGGATTTCCTAAACCCTCTGTAACATGGAAGAAAGCTGCCGGTAAGAAATAATAACTGATGTGAAATTACTGATTCATAACATGGTTTCGAAATGGATAAAATTTTACTTTTATTCGGTCAACAGGTGATGGTCCAATGGATTATCGCGACTTGAAAGGCTCTGCTCCAGGAATGCGCGTGGAAGATGGACATTTAGTTATTGCTGCTATACCAAAACAAGCTGAAGGTTACTACTTATGTGAAGCAAATAATGGCATCGGTGCTGGATTATCTGCTGTCATTTACATCTCGGTTCAAGGTATTTTCAATCTTTTCAGACAAAAAATTTTGGGTTTCGCTATTATTATGTGCTTAATTGAATTTGTAACTGTTATTCTTGTCCATTATAATTTTATTTACATAAGGTAACTAACTAAAAATATATATTTTTAGCCCCACCTCAATTCGAAATCAAATTCCGTAATCAAACTGCTCGTCGTGGTGAGCCGGCTGTTTTACAGTGTGAAGCTAAGGGAGAGAAACCTATTGGAATCTTATGGAGCAGGGATAAGAAGCGACTTGACCCCAAAGCTGACCCAAGATACACAATCCGCGAAGAAATTCTTACAAACGGAGTACTTAGTGATCTCAGTGTTAAACGATCGGAAAGAACTGATACTGCTCTGTTTACTTGCGTTGCCACTAATGCATTCGGCTCTGACGAAACCAGCATCAATTTGATTGTTCAAGGTCAGCAATATGATCGTAGAAAGATTCTGTTAAAAATTATCAAATGTATGGAAGTACTAAATTCTTATTTTTCTAAATTCAGAACCCCCAGAAGTACCATTTGGTTTGAAAGTTTTGGACAAGTCAGGAAGATCTGTACAATTGGCATGGAGTGAACCGTACGGTGGAAATTCTCCAATCACTCGGTACTTTATTGAATTCAAAATGTCAAAAAGCGACTGGAACACTGGCAAGGATCGAGTTTTGGTTCCTGGATCTCAAACATTAGCTGGAGTTTACAATTTACGCCCTGCTACAACATACCATCTCCGCCTTGTTGCTGAAAACGAAGTTGGAACATCAGAAGCATCCCAATCTGTAACAATTATTACTGCTGAAGAAGCTCCCTCTGGCCCTCCGCAGAGTATTCAGGTATAGTTTTTACATTTTTTAAAGCCATGTCCACAAAGGATAATACGTACATTTTTGATATGTTTTAAAATCTAGGTTGAGCCTGTTGACCAGCATACATTGAAGGTAACATGGAAACCTCCACTCAGGGAAGAATGGAATGGCGACATTATGGGTTACTACGTTGGATATAAACTGGCATCTTCTGACAAACCTTACTTGTTTGAAACTATCGAATTCTCTCGGGAAGTCGGAAAGGAACATCATCTCATGATTTCGAATCTCAAGTACGCTAAACAGTTTGAGGAGACTAAAAGTTATAAACTTTGAAATGCCCATCATCAGCTTATACTGATCTGTTTCATATTTTAGGACATACACTGAATACTCCGTTGTTGTACAAGCATTTAATCGTGTCGGACCCGGACCAATGTCGAAGGAAGCAACTCAACACTCTGCTGAAGGAAAACCTGACCAAGCACCACAGGTATCGTATTTATGCATTACGGAAAAAATTTATTATAGTGTAAAAAAAGTGTGCTTTACATATCACGTATTACCGATATTACAATATTTTGTGAATTTTTGTAGGATATTTCTTGTACCACACTAACATCTCAATCAATTCGTGTTTCATGGACATCTCCTCCTCTGGCTTCTGCTAATGGTGTAATCAAAGGTTACAAAGTAATTTTCGGACCTGCTGCAACTTGGTATGGTGAGTAAAACTAAAGCCTACATTCATACAAAGACACAGGGAGCATTGACTAACATTGTTCCGAATGTTAATTTACTACTTAATAATTTCTTTAGATGAGAAAACGAAAGATGTCAAATCTACATCTGCAAGCGAAATCATCCTACACGGACTTAAGAAGTATACTAACTACAATATCACAATCTTGGCTTACACTAACGGAGGTGATGGAGTTTCTACAGTTCCAATCAGTTGTCATACCGAACAGGATGTACCAGGACCCCCGATGGCAGTGAAAGCTAGTGTTATGTCTGCGGATTCAATTCTGGTTAGCTGGCAGCCTCCTTCTCAACCCAATGGTATTGTCACACAATACACCGTTTACATTCGTACGCCGGAAAAAGAAGTGAGTTCAGTATTATTTATGACCGCACTGTATATGATTATATGATGTCCATGACCTACAAGTACATTATCGATGAATATCAAATGCAAACACAAACTTCTTTGATTTAGGCGGAACCTAAAGCACAGAAAGTCCCAGCATTCCAACATACTTATGAAGTATCTGGATTAAAGAGAAAAGAACGATACGAATTTTGGATCACTGCTGCAACTGCTATTGGAGAAGGTCAGGCCTCAAAATCCGTAACAATTGCCCCCTCAGGTAAAGTTCCAGCTAAAATTGCTTCATTTGCCGAGAAACTTGTTGCTACACATAAAGAAGATGTTAAGCTTCCTTGCCAAGCCGTTGGTGTTCCTGCACCGGAAATTAAGTGGAAGGTAAAGTGCAATAATAATTATAGCTTTATAGGTAAATTTAACTGAAATAAATAAATAAGGTACGACAAAATCATATACAATATGTTTAGGTTAAGGGACAATCTTTGACACAAAGTGACCGATTGAGGCTACTACCAGATGGAAGTTTGTTAATTAAAGAAGTTACCAGGAAGGACGCTGGAGATTATGCTTGCCGAGCAGAAAACTCTTTTGGACACGATGCAATTATGCATACATTAGTTGTACAGGCACCACCCCAACCTCCGAGTATCTCTCTTTCAGGAACAACTGGAACTGCCATAACTGTCCGATTAAAGTCTCCAACTGACTCTGCTCCTCTTCATGGACTCACTTTACATTACAAGCAAGATTTCGGAGAATGGGAAACCACTCAAATTCCCCCATCAACCCATGAGTATACTCTTGAAGGCTTATCATGCGGAACTAGATATCAACTTTATGCTACATCTTACAACAGGTAATAGAATCTTAAAAAGTTATCCATAAAATGATGTGTAATGTAATGATTATATCATAAATATTTTTACTTCATTAAGCATTGGAACTGGAGAAGCATCTGATATTCTGAACACTCGTACGAAAGGATCTAAACCGGGAGTTCCATTAGCTACCAAGTTTATTGAAGTTTCCCCCAACAGTGTGACTTTGCATTTAAGCTCATGGGAAGACGGTGGATGTGCTATGCTTTACTTTGTGGTTGAATACAAAGCCAGGTATGCGTTAAACTCGATACAGTTGAAAAGTTAAAATGGAAAACGTGTTCTGGTTCGCTAACTGAATGTAACTATTGTGTAGGAATTCAAACGATTGGACAATGGTCTCAAATAGTGTGAAGCCAAGTGGAAACTACGTGGTTCTTGATTTAACTCCTGCAACATGGTACCAAATCCGTGTAACAGCGCATAACAACGTTGGCTTTACTCAGGCAGAATATGAATTCGCCACCCTCACCGTAAACGGAAGTACGTTTGATTTTATGTCATTACGAAAATTAAAACGGCTATTATGTAAACATATGTCACCTGTCCATGTAAAATGCACATAAGATGTAGAAATAAACGCAAGGCAAGCATATTATGTGTTTCGTCTGTGAATTAGTGATTTTGACGAGTTGTAAATTAAAGTTAACAGTTGCCGTCAGGTCGGAGTAATTTCTCTGTTGAGATAAAATTAAGACAATTAGATGTACTGAATGAGTATATGTGTGATTTGACGTAATGCCCGTGTGTGATATGTTATGGTTATGTTTGTATAAATTGTATTTTGAGTGGGTTTGTTTTTTGTGTTGAGCTTTGAGCAAATCGAACCTGTGTCGTAGTAGGTATTCCTGGATGCTAATACGAGCCTGTTGTGTATTAATTGCCTATATGTAGTTAACATTGGTCACCCAACTCGGGAAAATACCAACGACTTGGCGGCAGACTGGATCGCGTTTCTTAGTGAACACATTAGCCTTGTGGTTCCTGTTGTAACGGCTGTCATTGTCATTTTCACGGCATTGATCACAATTTGCGCCTTGCGTCGGGGCAAGACAGACTCCATGCACAAAGGTATGCTATTCCAAACGTATTTCAAATATTTTTTTCATAATTCCCCGCAGATATTATTGCTCCAGCACGAAACAATGACAATGGACGTGAACTCTTATCCGAAATGTTCCCGTGGCTGCCTGAATGGGTCGACTACAATATGTTGATTGCGGGTCTCGCAATGGTCTTCATTATTGTTATTGGCATTGCCGTCATTTGTGTCGCTGTCATGAGAAGGAACAGGGGCCCTGAGAGTGTTCGACTTCGAGGTTCCATGTCCATTCTGCACGAAATTCCTATTTATATTATTTTTCTCTTTCTGAAATTACCCTTTTCCCTCCTCTTTATGTTTTTTAAGTCCCTCCTCCTTATGTATGACTCCTATGTAATATTTTATCCAATGTGTGCAAACTATAAATTCTCTGCTATGAATGTATAGTAGTATAGAGTTAGTGAAAATGTGTGTTCGATGTGTAGTTGAAAAAATCATGTTCTCCATAATGTAATTTCCGGTTTCTATTTCTTCTTAGACGAAGGACTCTACGCTCAACCGGATATGAGAGGAATGACATTGAAACGAGAGTTCAGAGATGAGTTGGGATACATTGCTCCACCTAACAGGAAACTTCCGCCGGTTCCAGGATCCAACTACAACACTTGCGACAGATTGAAAAGAGGTTTGTATCCATTCCTTTGTCTCTTTTCTCGGCACTTTTTGACTAGGTCTCTTTTGTTAGGTAGAACATAGAAACAATATCAATAGATTAATGTCCTTTTGTCAGTTTTTCTTGCCTTATTATCAAGTTGGACTCTAACAAGTAATAGTACAAACAATTAGAGGTCATCTGTGGTTATGGGTAAGTACAATAAGTCTGATATAAATGTACTTTACCGAATGCCACATTCAATTGTACAGTAGCACTTTTACCAAAGTAATATTTTCCCTTGCCATTTGTCCATCCATGCAGTTTGGAATGTATGAAAATTATTTATTTGTCAAAATTATAAACATTTTGGTTTGAATGTTGCAATATTAAATGTAACATTGCACGTTTTCATTGCTTTTGATGTCAGTTTACTTATCTACGTTAAAAGATATACCATTACTTAGCAATAACTAGTGAGCATTATACTATACTTTAATAATAATAGTAGGTGCATAAATACATTCTATACAATACAATGAATGAGTTAATTAAGATATTAAAAATAAGCTTGCAAATGTCTTTGTTTACATTTTCATGTAATATAATAATTATTACATCATTATTATTACCTTTGCCACTATTATTTATGTATTTTTTGTATTTACTTGCACTTTTCATCTGAATGGGTTTTTTCTTGAAGCAGTCTGTTACACTTGATGTTATCTTATTATTTACGTTTCTAAAAGTACAATTGATTATACTAGCAGCTAGAATTAATTATTTCCTCAAAGTTCACAAAGGATTACCGTTATTCCAATGATGGAAGACAACAGCAAAGTATGTAAATATTTTCTGACGATTTTGCTTTGAATGTCGCTACTCAAATATTTAAGGTCAAGCAACCACTTGGAATCCTCGAAGGGTAGCCGCTGCCGCAGGAGCCCCACATACCTACGAAGAATTGGCCGGCGAAGGGGGTGGCAGTTATTATGATTCTAAACCTCCAGTGCCTCCTCATGCTCAGTCAGATGATAGTTCCTTGTATAGTAGACCTCCAAACGGTGGTAATTATTGTCCCTAAATTATCTACACCTAAGCCTCAACACACTCATTTTCTTGTCTGTTCTCTGTTCTTATTATATGTCTTGTGTCCTGTACTCTATTATTTTGTATGAAAATCGATGTAAAATACGCGTGCGTTTCTATGTGGTGTACCTTACTACTCTACATTATAATAACTACTGATAAAACAATTAATTTTTACGTTTCTGTCGGTTCAGTGCCCCGCAAAGGGTTCAGCCTGTCTCGTTTGTACTCGTCGCTTACACATTTTCATATTCTGACGTAAATTATTCATTATTAACTAACTACAACAGATAATAATCATATATAAAAGAGCTTCCTTTCTTGTGGCTAGTAATTTGTTTTGTCTTTTATAGTCTTTTTCTTCTGGCTCTTCACGCAATTAAAAGGAGCAATGTATTTTTCCAATGAATTCATTTTAATGCATTTTGTGTTTTAAATAATCATTTTCAGGGCCTGGAGGACCTGATGAAGAGATTTGTCCTTATGCAACCTTCCACTTACTTGGATTCCGAGAAGAAATGGATCCTGCTAAAGCTGCACAAACTTTGCCTCACCCACCTGGACATGGACATCACCGCGGAGGCTCCCAATCTGCTGTATAATTATTATCTTTCAATAATATTGTATTTATTATTCGCGATTTATTTATTTTTCACATTTTTGTCTAAAGCCACGTGGAAGTAACACTACCCGCTACGCACGAGGACCCGTTGGAACTGGAGTCGTTTCGTCTTTGGCCGGAGGTGGAATTATTGGACCCAATGGAATGGTATCTCCTCCTAACAACGTTTTCTCACCGGAATATGATGACCCTGCTAACATCGAAGAGGAATATGGTTACAACAGTCCAAATCGCCGTGGATCTTTGGGTCGTAGATCAATGGGTAATTTTGTGAATTAGAAAGTATTATTTCGTCAGGAAGACAGTATGTAGAAGTTGAAAAGTTTTAATACAGTTTTAATATTAATTAGGTTCAATGAGGACTGTACCAATTCCGGAAAGCCCCTCACCTCCTCCTCCACCTCCACCACGCCCGGAAAATGCTGGAACCCCGAATTCGACCCCATCTCACTCGCAAAACAACCAGAGCACCAATTCTGCTAATGACTCAAAGGAATCGAACGAGATGTCTGAGGCTGAATGCGATCGCGATCCTCTGATCCGTAATCGCAACTCAATTGGAGGAGGCCCTGCTCCCAACATGAGTACTGAGGAAATGCGTCGCCTACTTGAAAAGTAAGCTGCTCGCATCCCATTTCTAATGAATATTATTGATGTAGTGTGTGTAGAGTACTTTTCTAAACTCTGACGTGTTCTTTTATTCCCTGCCTTCTCATTATCGGATGGATCAGAAATCAGTAAGTATAAATTACCTTTGAAATTATTAATACAAATAATATTTTTGTGAATCTTCTTTACATTTACTTTTAAGCTGTAAATGGCTTTCTGTAACTTTCTGTACCTAACTCAATAACCAAATGAGTATTTATAGACTAATTCTTATAAAGTCTATAATATGGATTTGTTTTTTGTATATATAGAAACGAAGCAGCTCATCCGATTCCTAACGGATTGACTCCTTACGATACTGTCAACGTCTGAAACGCCTGACCTTCCCTTAAAAAATCACCAACCAAAGAGAGAAGGGCAACTTAACGATCTTGTCTTAATCTATTTAACAGACGGAAAAAAGTCTCAAAACTAAAGTAGACCAATATCGTAGTAGTCATTTAATCCTTAAAATAGTTAGGATGAAATCGCTTTTCCATTTATATTTACAATTGGTTTGATTCAATTATTTCTTGCCTAAAATCGTTCCCAAAGCTGAATTCTTTTGAAAACCGACTGTTATTTGTATTTAATTAAGCAAAACACTTGCATTCGTTAAGATCAACTCAACCCGATTAATTCAGTCAAAAACAAGTATGCAGCGACTGCACTCTGCACGTTTGGTAGCCGAAGATACGAAGAATGTAATCCAAGGCATCAAGTAAGCGAAAATGAATGCAAAACAATCTCAAGATCCGTCAAGTTGTATTTCCATGTGATTTTAAGTAATATTAATGAATTCGCAAATGTCGCGGCGAATGTGTTGTAATATTGTAAACAATGACAACACTCGTTTAATGCACAACGTCAATTTGTATGCAGAAATGAATTGTAGTATAGTCGTTACAAAGAAGATTGAATTTATGTGTAAAGTTACCAATTTACGATTAGGATTGAAGCTTAAGTTTGTTTACGTAACTATTATATACGTTTTTTGGAAAAACATTAAGTTTACAGTTGGTTAAAACTTAATATTCAATAGTTGGAGTTTTACTTCAAAACATTAATAGTGACGATTCTTTTAACTGAACAATTTGGCTTGATATGTTTTTGTTCGGTTCAGAATTTTGTTAAACAGATAATTTTGATCGTGTCGTGCGTGTATAGTCTTGTCAAGTCGCAACTTAATGTTTTAAATGTAAGTATCGTGAAATAACGTAAGTCGTATCGTGGCCGTGTCGCGCAGTTTGCCAACTTCTAAGGGACGCAATTGACGTCATTTTACATAATTCAACTAGTTAATTATAGGAAACTAGATATATACACGTACATTATGAAGGGAACTAACTTGTACTAGGTACAGTACTGTTTTAATTTTAACTAATGTAACAAGTAAGACTTGAGTGTTGTCGTTGTCATTGTCATTGTCACATTTTAGCTAAAGGTAAAATAATGACGACGAGGCTTCGACATAAATGCAACTAATTATAATTACTGCAATCGAATTCACTGATTGTCAGGAAAGATTTATCCAAGTGGAAAGAAGGAGTCAAGCCAGCTCATGAATGTCTTGCCATTTTACTGTGTCGTTCTATTCTATTAATTAGGTTAGACATTCCTTCTTAATATTACAGTGTATGAAATCTTTTGAAATGCAACATTCTGCTTTTACGCATGTCCTGTTGTAGTTTCGTGTGCCATTGCTACTATAATTATAAAATTAACGAGTAATATGACTTTGGTTAAATTTAGACTGTGCTTATGCTTACTTGTCGCTTCATTCAAACTTTTAAACATAATTAAAATATAATTAATGCACCTTCAATTATTAAAGTCTGAATTTAAAGAGGCAATCAAATCAAATATTATTAGTAAAGATACCTTAAAGGGGTGTTAAAGAGTTCTACTTCTTGAAGTTACTTCCACATGAAAGCATTTGGTTACATATTCCCCAACATGGGAAATGTTCAGGTTGAAATCTGTAATGTAAGTGTTGCAAACTTCAAAAAGTACGGCACTTGTTCACCCCCTTAACTACACACATTACCTAGAACGAAAACTGGAGAGGGATGGCGTACGCCAAACCAATAGAAAGTTTGTCTTTTTTACTTATCAGAGAAACATTGGCTCAAAATCGGACTATCATAATATAATTGAAAATGAATCAAAATAGATTTTGCTTTTATGGTACATTACTAATTTAATGCAAAGCAAGCTAGACTATTAATTTTACTTTATTTTACCACTACACTAATCCACATTGTGAAAATGGGTTCACTATTCCTTGTTTTTATTGTGTATTGTTTTATATTATAATTTTAATTGGTAATTACTTGTTTTACTTGGAATCTAAAGATTAACTCAATAGGAATGATCTTTACTGCTTAGGTTGACCTACCATTACTTAATATCTTGTGTTTATTTATGTTATATAATTTATCTACTAATTACTTAAATAGTTTATGGTTTTACTGTGTTTTTTGTGAATCTCATAATTTTAAATGTACTGATTAAGTTTAAGTTGGTTAAAAATAACTAGTGGATGCTTGATAACTGGTTAAACTGGTTAGTTATGGTTTGAATTTCAAAGGTTAAATATTAGTTTGAGAATGAAATGACTAAAAAGCCGTAATAACAGGAAGTACTGGAGAAAGGGTGAAACGCGATGTTTGCTCATAAGTTTGCCAAAAGTCGTTGGATGTAATTTAATGTAAGGTAATGTAACGTATAGGTAATGTAAGGTTTAAAGCGAGTTGATGTGACGTGACTTAACATTTAATGAAAATCAAAACGATAACATTGTAGTATCTCTCTCTTGGCCATGGTGTCCCCACCGAAGTTGTTTAACTGTAACATGGCAAGAAATATTACACGATACTAGTGTAAATGTAAGTCTAGTGTAATCTTACTCCGACTGATTTGTATCACGTCTTCATTGAAAAATTCTCACATCTTATTCACTCATTCTCTAACAATGGCACCTAAATATTATACATGGGTAGCTAAAGCTAAACCAATTATGTCATAGTTAAAAATTGTACTACTAACTTAATAGAATGTAAAATGAGCACAACGTCTTATCTTGTCTTGTTGTAGACTTAAAAGTAATGTCAGTAGGGGAAACTAAGTAAGGAACTTACATTATACTAAATAAATACAAGAAAAAAAGCTTTAAGTAGAGAAGAGAGCAAAAATAGACATTAGCAGACTAACAACCAAGAGAGAATTCAGAATTCAGCTACGTTAGCACACTTAACATAAATCATAAGTAATTATAGGTAGTTAATTAACCATTTTCCCTTTAAACCTTCGTATTGCAATTTAATTACTAACTACAAGTACTTCAACACTAAATAGCTCATTTAACAGGTAACAATCGTCTAGAGAAAACTAATCTGAACTTTTAATTACTTTAAATGTTTCAACTCTATATTATAACGAATGATCAAACAAACAGTGTAATACTATTACGATTTTAATATCTTAAAATTTCAATTCAATTCTTAATGTTTGCGGGAATTCTAGAATTTGTTTAAGGAGCCAACATGCTTGCATACTAGATGCTTCATTGCACTTGAAAACTTTAGAACATTCTACTTACTATGTATCTAATCGTAATTCGTAAGTGGTATTGTATTAGTAGCTAACATAAAAATGAAACGTAGGTAGTAGATGTTTGGTGAATGTATTGTGCTATCGTGTAGTAAGCAAATAAGTAGTCTTCGTGCAATTGCAGGAAAACATCACGTCAGTAGAAATCAACTCAAACTTACAGTAGTTAAAGAAAATCCAACTTTAGCTAGTTGTTCTAATTAAGAAAGTCGTAGAAAGTTGGACCGTGTCGTGTCGTGTCGTGAATTGTCTAGTGGTTTCAATAATATTGACTACATACTTAAGAAAATTACATACAATACACTACACATTGCTAATATTTATTACATTGTTTCTTGCATGCTCTCTGTAAATTTTTATTGTGATTTATCATAAATACCTTTGATCGTGCCCGCTTATAATCTCTCTTTACACATTTGCCCTCTTTTCGCTTTTGTATTTTAGTTTTCAACAAATCGCAAATGTAAACCTGACAAAGGTGCATGTAATTGAACTTGTATGTTTTTATTACGATTTCTGCTTGTTTCCTTGTTATAATAGCTAATAGCTATTTTATTGTTGTTTTTAAATTTTAACCATGAAATTAATTAAATTTAATTTCTGCTATAAGATATTTACTTATTTACATTAAGTTTTATCCTTTGGGCAATTTCTGCATTTTATTTGGGAAATGCTTTACAAATTAAGAATTGTTACGAAAATTGCCATACTCACTAGTAGCCATGAATGAATGAAGAACTTTCATGAGCATTGCCGTCTGGGTGTCATCGAAATTCTCCGATGATGGTGAGTGGATCTGTTTTTGGCTTTGCTTGACATTTTAGAATATTATGTACTGTTTTGAAGTTTTCATATACCATTTATTACTATCATACCTTCGTAACAGGAAATGTTTGATGTTTAATCAATGTAATATATTATGTGTGTCAGTGTCATTACTTCAGTAATAAAAACCCCACAAAATGTACGTGTCTTTGGTATCTCCGTTATTTTCTTTTCGTTCACGTTTTACTATCAATAAGAGAGACAAGGAAGATTACGTGTAAAATCCATTTCTTGGCATACACAAGGTAATATTTTGTCTTTATTGGTGTCGAGTACATTACAAGGTCAGAGTCAGAGCATACAAAGATCATGTCAAGACACTAACCCTTTCTATCCACAAATCCTTCTTTATGATTTATAATTTCAGTAACATAAAATGAAAATAATATTAAGAAGGTACATTATTATGTTGGATTTCATGGCATAAAGCGGTTTAATGGAGCACTTATTTTTTACGGGTTTACGGATATTTTTAGTAAAGGTTAATGTGGAAAATTAATGTAGGAACTAGGAAGTGGTAATAGATGGAAAAACATAAATATAAATACTGGATAGAGTCATTGTGTCCAGTATTGACTTGAATTCGTTACATTTGGTTATTTGCCATGTGAAGTGCAACGGTCGGTAGGTGATATTTATTACTTAAGGTTGACAGGTTAAGAATCCATAATGTTTACATTTCCTTTTTACTGGAATTTATGTGAACACAAAAGTGTTTGACTGAAGCTGCGTATGAACGAGTCAAGAGTCGATATTTTGGTTGTTCGTTTCACTTCGTTTGCTTTTCTTTTATTTCCTTATGGTGTTGTGTAGACATGAGTTTCCATTAAATTGACTTGTTTTTGGGGTTATTTTCAACTTATGTTTTGTCGTGTTGTTTTACAGGCATTAAGTACATAAGTCTCGTAGCTTTCCTTCACGCGTGCATTTCTCCATTGCATCGTCATTCTTCACAGGTGTCCTAATGAAAGTTTCACCATAATAAACATTTCTGTATGGGATTCATGCTAGACCCTTGGGGACAATTGTAGGCTTTCGAAAACTCTGGAATATTCATCAGCATTCCATTTATCCTAGAACCAATGTATTTTTATTTAGAAAACTGACAACATAAATGAGGTAATTAAGTTTTGTAGCAAATTCACACCTTTCCGGATGGGGAGTATGCTCATCCATTTCCAGTAGAAAAACGTAACCCATTGGTGAAATATTTGCGCAATATGCCTATTTAGGGAACAAAAACTTATTTGAACAGTTTGAGCCAAATAGCATCAAAGCAATAATACACCACAAAAGCTAAATTCTAAAGAGAAAGCTCGCTTTCACTTTGGTTTACCTGTGCAACTGAAAGAAAGTATATTTGTTCCAAAGAGTATTTCAAACCGGGAATCTTCTGCTCAGACTGTAAGTAATCTCGGGGCCCTATTTTTCTGAAAGTGTGATAAGCACTAAATGCCACTTGAAGTCCAGCGATATCGGCCAGATTTTCATTTTGAGTTAAATTTCCATCAACCTTTAAAAGAATTTATGTGAATAACCCGCCAGCGTTTTATGACATATATCGCCAAATGAATCACAAATATAGAAAGTTAGATATTTGTGGTTTAACAAAATTCATAAACAACAGCTTTTGGGAAATCAAAATAGCGTAATGAAACAAAAGACTCTTAAACATTAAATCTGAAGAAAATAGATTTTCCTTCGTTTTTACCGTTTACCTGTGTGTCTTAAAATAAATGTTTAGTTGGCAGAGATAAATTCAAATAAATAGACAGTAGATGTATAATTTTTAACAAAGACAGAATAAAACTACAAGCATATGATACTATGATAAATGCAAGAAATGTGATGTGCTTAGAATTCAGAGCACGATCTGAGTTTATCGCTTTACCTGCACGGGAATATGCGTCTGATAAAACGGGATGATTTTCTTGAAATGATCTGTATACTGTTTAGCTACACAAGAGCTTTTCTCTTGAAGAAATCCACGTTGCTCTCCATTCCACCAAACCCTCAATCTCCCTTCCGCATCGAAATCGCTTCCTGAAATAAATTACGATCAAAGCTCAAACCTAAGGACTATTCTCCAGTTTTACTTTTCACATGTAAATTCACCACTTAGGGAACACACGTTGGGAAAGAATGAAACATTTCATCTTCGCTTTCATTTATCAATGCACCTATTAACCAAATAAGCCGTCAGCACATTTTACCCATTTTCGAAGAAAGTCAGTTTGTACATACAGCAAAGCAGTTTATTGGGTTTAGTCTGTGCAGACCTTGAATTGGGGAATCTAAGGAATTAGACTTTTTGCAAAAGAATATTTCAAACTTAATTGGGATACATGCTTTGTTATAAATTATTTAATTATAGGATAATTGTGTAACGAAATTTTGTAACGAGATAGTAATATATTTGCAAATTCATAATACATGTTCTTCGTAGTACTTTATTTATTATGACATGCCCATAACGTGAATAACACGCCCAGCAGTATCTCATTAGCATTTTCAGTAGTCTATTACTCTTGGGTGCAGTTAGTTTGCATATCTGCTAAGTGCACAGATATCCAAATTTTTTCCTCAGAGTTCAATATTCCGCGAGACTCTAAAAATACATTTAGTTTCTCACAGCTATCGTGTGTTGTGCATGCACTACTAAAATTGGCAATTGCATATACATAATATGACAATGTACTAGTTTTTGTACAATAAAGTTTTGTTTTCAAAGTTCAAAGTTTACTTTTTCCAGGAGGTCAGGTGTAGGCAATAAAGAGACAATTTCTGAGTCAATATGATACGGTGTTAGAAAATGATGTCTGGAAGGAAAGGATGAAAGGTAGCCCAGTGGCAAAATATGTATGTATGCAATAAGTGTGAGTTTTTATATGATTAGATTACCGGAACTATCGAGAGCGTGTAATGCTTCATGTGCGATGGTCAGAGCGATAGTGGCATAGTTGATGTACTTGGGAGCCCCTTCGGTGTAATGCGGAGGGTTGAGGATAGCCAGTGGAACCACAATGCTGTTGAACTGCTGAATGTAAAAGGCGTTGACTGTCGTCGGGAAAGTTACAAACGCCCAACTACTCCAGCCACATCGCACCGGACGGACATAAAAGAAAAATCAAAAAAATTGCTTCACTCCAAATCCCATAAGAACCATAATGCAATTTTAGAGTGCAGAACGGCCCCAAGAATGCCCAACCAAATCAGCAACCTAAACCGCAAACTCACACTCCTCTGTTTTCTTAGCTTGATTGAGATTCTACTGCCGTACTTTAACTACAATAGCAACCAGAAATATTCCCATATACCAAAATCCCTATAGGCTATGATATTAACAATAAGACAAAAGTGCATAGGTATACTTGAGCCAGATCACTATAAACATTCAAGAGATAAACTTAAGAAAGCTAACTTACTCTCCAAACCTTGGTTGCCACAATATTAAACTAACTTCTAACAGTTTACACTAGTTTGTGCAAATGTTTGCGAGAGGGTTGTAACAAAATTTACACAGTAGAAAGTTAGATGACGTTCATTATGTTCCACGTTCCACCTATGCTTTAAGTATATCCAGAAAATGCAATGTGCGAAAATGTTAAACATGGCTTATATTATTGAGAAAAATGACATTTTTAAAGTAGTCTTACGACAAAGTAATTTAAAACAATGACGACAAGGTAGATTAGCCTGTATTCAATAAACAGAAAAATGAGGAGTATACTTTGTAAATTCCAATAATACAATATTTATAGTAAGTGATCTTTACGTGTAAAGTAGCGTTCTAAATTCTAGCTCCTCACAACCTTATCTCATGGTATTTTAGAGACTTAAGGGCTAACGATAAGCCAAATCCTTTTCAACTAAAGTACATAGTCGTTTGCTTAACGAGTTCCTTACTTTTGTGCAGGTTCTTTACAATGTTAATAATATGTGCAGCGGTTTTGGATTTTTGTCTGGTTTTGGTGTAACTTAAACTCTCTTACGTGGCTCTATCTTCGTCCACTTCACTCCAGTACAGTTTGTACAACTGATCTCGAAATGTTTTATACACTAGACGTACATTAGACGAAAAGTCCGCCGGGTTGATCCGAATCTGTAAAATTATATGGGGATTTAACATAAATATTTATTTTTCATTTTAGGTACAGGCAACAGTATACCAATACTTAAGCTAAAGGAATAATCCATAATACATAGAATTCCATGAGACTTAGCCTTGCAACAAATGCACACAAAATTTATGATCATTGTTGTCATTATTGACTATCTAAGTACTTTCGCGAACATTTGTGGATTTTCTGTACAATTCCTTCTTTTCCGAAAGCCAATACAAATTGCAAATGCTAGCAACACATAATCCTTCTGTATTTACAGTGCATTTGGGTCACCTTATACTTACAGTAAGGTAAGAATCTTTAAGTAATTGCTGTCTAAAAATACACCTACTTATCCTTAAAGGACGCTTACGTTTTTTAATGCTTCGTCCAAATAATTATCTTGGAGATAGAAAGAAGGAGCCAGAAAATTTCCTCTGAGTGTCTTAATCTTCCGTATAGCCTCGTCTTTGCTCAACTTCTCAAGCCAAGTAGAACGGTTCAAAAAATTTATCAAGGATTCTTTCACATTGGCAAATATTTCATCGATCTGCATAGAAAAGAATGCAAATAAATACCTTTAGTATGCATTGAGAAATATTTAGCATTTCTACATTTCTTAGACGAAGTACTTTTTAACGCTCCAATAGCCATTTACAAGAAATAAATTGAACTTAACATGCATCACTAATACTGTACTAATGTATAGAGTACTATTACTTCAAAGGACCGAGTATGCAGAAATAACACTAATATATTACTTATTATCAGTATCTCTTTTTGAGGTCACGAAATTCAAAATTTCTCGCTAAAGAGACTTAAAAAAGTTCTATGAAACATGAAATAAGAAACATACTAGCAGGTAAGGCATATTTAATTCGTTACTATTATCAAGCAAATTACATATTGGGAGCAACAAAAAGTTTCTTTGGTAGTAGGAAGTAAGCTTGTAAAATGTAAGGAAAGGACTCTGCTTGAGTAAAATACTTCAGCATCAACATGAATACAGAATTAGCAATAAGAAAACCGTGCAATCTAGAAGAAGACCTGACATTACATAAAAGTTATGTAGGTCTGGACTGGAAATAGGAATATACTGGAAAAATACAGGTACTTTGTTGTTTGGTGCACAATGAGCAGTACAAGGTACAAACACTTTTATTGTGAATGCTTATTGTGTTGGTTGACATGTTCTAGGGCAGAGTAGGTCGTAGACTACAAAATACGTCACAAATAGAAATAGGATAGCTAAAGCAATGAACAAAAATAGAATGCGACAGCCGTAAATAAAAAACAGCATAAAAAGAGTAGGCAGATGAAATGAAATTACATGACAAGGCATTATACATGGAAGTGAAAGACGGAAAACATAATTTTCTAAACAGAAAGTAATGGAGAGAAAGGAGTAAAAGAGGATATTATGGGATCCAACAATATGCTAGGTAGAAAAGAAATCCTTATATGTGTTATACAGCATTACGTATTTATGCTACGTGAAGATAACCAAAAGGCAAGGGAAGTAGATTACTTATTGTGTAGAATAAGCTATAAGCTTACTTCATTTCGTACGCGTTGCAAGTAGGTCGACTCAAACGACCGTAAATATAAGCTCGACAATTCCATGGCAAATACTGATTTGGTGGATTGAACACAAAACTTCCACCTGGACTCATCCTTTTTCCGTTGCATTAAATCGCCCAGCATGTCCCGCACGTAGATAAGCAACATTGTATTCAACAGCAATCTATTTAATAAAATACACGCAACTATTCAAATTGTGCAACTCAAGTTTCTTGTGCATACTTCACCCAAACATTTTTCATTCCTAAAAATACAAACGACCTATCAATTTTTACATATTCACCAATCTACATACAAAGGCAGTTCTTAACTCTGTAACTTAACCCATTACTTTCGCCATAACCATAACCATACGTTACTTTTTGCTTTCACTAGTTGCAAATCCTTTGTAGTTCAGGAAATACGCATTAAGTATGCATATTAGTGTGTGCATTATAAAAAATTTGCTTTTGGGCATTCAGAGTAAAAATACTTTTTAAGCTTCACTGTTTTTGTATGCGTGGCGAAATGAGATATGGTAGCCCGAAGCCAAATATTGTGAACACGATGTCTTTTCACTAGTAATACTATCACCCTTATCGGAAAAGGTCTATGCAGAATCCTATCTGTAAGAGTACGCTACATAAAGATCAGTTTTGGCAATGTACGGACACAGTGTTAAGTTTCTCTGTATACTATTTCACAAATTTATAAGTTTAACAATAGCCAAAATATCGAAATGTGAGCCCAAAGTACTGCACATACCTATGTTAAGGGAATGTCTTTATTTGTATATCCATTCATGTCACGTTGGGACAGAAAACAGCAAATACGTTACGTCAATATAAATGCGAAATCGTATTATGCAGTAACAATGCACTGTCTCATCGAGTTACTTCCCTTACTTCCAATTGAATTCACTCTCTCGCTTTTCCCTATACGATGTATTATGTATCCTTCACTTTGGTTCAGCCATTCAGTCAATTGAGCTCAACTCAACTCACTGCTTTCAATTGGTTAGCTTATCGTTAGTCTCACTATGACTTCTTCGCATGTTTACATTACTGTTTGTTTACTTTACCCAAACTACTTCCACATATATGTGTCCTTCTCCAAAAAGGTACTCTCTTCCTAAATAGATACTATTGACATTCAAGCAAACTTACCATACGTACTATACAGAAGCTGAGGGATTTTAAAATTAGTATTAGTATAAAATGCCACCAAATGCCAAAACTTAATGACCTCCCTTTTGTTTTACCTTTTCACTCTTACTATACACGATTTACAGAGGTAGTAGTTGTGTACGAGAATGGAAATGGAATCAAGTTTCTCTTTCGGCAACTCTTTTTACATGTACTGTGGTTTACAATTACTGCTTAATTGCTAAAAGTTATTGATTGCACAAAATAAACTGTAGTAATTATACCGGTATAGGTATTAATTTTTTTGTAAATACGCAAATAGTTTACAAATAAATGTTTACACACTTTTCGTTTTGGTGAATTAGTTAACCTTTAAGGTGACGACATCAATTAACCAAAGTAGCTAAGCTAAACTAATGGAAAAACTAAAGAAAATGGTCGAAACCTTTTATTGGTGAATTGAATAGATTGAAATAGTCTTCGCAGGTAATCAGGGTATGGAACATAGATGGCTGCTTGGCTCCAGTCAAAGTTGATGGTCTGTCTGGAACCATATCCTCCCATTAATCGTTCAAGTAGACGTTTCCAATCAATGCTACTGAAATTCGCTTGGAGAGTATCCACAGTGTAAGTATTGTATACTTTGTTCCTTTGTTTCAGAAATTTTCGACTTCTCTGACTTGGTTTTAACTGTTTTGCAATAAAAAATAATCTGTTAATTTAAATTCGATGATGTAATTTCATTTTCGTCACATTGACCCGCAATGGCCACATTATTTGCGATTCTACATTGAAATACCACGTAAGCGGCATTTACTGAAATATATGTGTGCACTCAAAAAAAGTATGACTGAAGATCTGATGATTTTGTATCTTTGGTAATCTAAATCTCGTTTTCCTATTCATCTCACTATACTACATTTTCCAGTTAATTAAATATTTGCGTGCTGGTTGAGTGAATAGAACTATGTTATTGAAAAGAGTAAAGTGATCTACCTGCCTTTTCAATGCTGTCAGCCACCAACACAATAGCCCTTCCATCTGCATTCACCTCTTCTTCGCTTAGATTCATCATCCCTCCTATTTTCTGCACCAAAACTTTCAGTTGATCCATCTTTTTGGCTTCCACATTTTCCTATTGTTTTCCAGAATTGAAATCATGAATTCATTTCATTCATCATTGTAGTAATTCAGTTCAATAGACTGTAACAGGCTACTGTCTGAATGTACACCAAAACTGGAACTATGTATTCCATGCACATTTTTGTACATATGGAAAATTCAATTTCATTTTAGGGTACTGGGTACATTCAGAAATTTGTCTACTGCTTGAAAGTGATCTCTCTTTTCATCGAGTTGAAGAGGGTACCCTTATTTGACATTTAATTATTTTCCTATTACATCCTTAGCTGAACACATTATTAGCACAAAAAGATCGTATCACAGAACATAATATCCCACATTACTTATCCAAAATGCCGTAATTCAGAGATGTCTCCTCCTCACAAGATGTAAGATAATATTAAACTGTTTCATGTGCGGGATATTGAAACCAGTGTATTCATTCAACAGTGTATGTAATATCGCCATTTGCAAAGTATGAAAAATTCATGATATTATTAGGTATTAGGTAATAATTTGTGTGCATTGAATTTTGTTTTCATCGCGAACTGGCTTGTCATTTTACTGTATTTAAGTAAAATAGAAATAGATAGCCTACCGTGATCATTTTATACAAAATTTGTCTGTCTACAGTTGCAGGTACAGATGACGAACCGCTGCTTCCATTTTCATTTCCTTGATTCCCTTGGACATCAATACCGGCATCTCGAACCAATAGCAAGTTTTCATTGTTATCGGTTAGTGCAGATTCCATCTACAAATGTTATCAGAAAAATATTTAATAAATTCGGTAAGTTGATTTATTAGATGAATATAGCCTTTTCAATTGGAAAATTTGGTAGCACGTAAGAATAGGTTTTGAAAATAATAATAAATTATATAAAAACACTTAAGTGCTACTGCGAAGTAAAATTTGTGGATAGAAAATTAATATATGGAGAAAGTAGTGTATCCTGATATTACTTTTCTCTTTAAGGAGGCTCTGGACCTGGAACCTAGTTGCATAGTATGATGTACTGGGGACAGGATAATGCATTGCATTAGATTGTCGTTGTCGGTAACATAAACGAAATAATTTTGCAATATATGGTGTATAATGCCTAAGCGGATAAAGACAAATGCGGATTGAATACTAATGACTGTTGAAACACTAGCTGCTGCGGAGTAACAATAGTAGGAGAGTGTCACAACATAAAGTCACACCGGGACTTTATGCTCACAAACTGAATCGACTACCGTTGCAGTTTATTATAGTTAAAAGCTGAAAGTACGGGTTCTGAATTTATAATGACAGGGTGAGCCAGAGAAATCAGTTATGTGGAACGGTTCCTAATCGCAAGTATCTGATTTAGTATGTGAGTACGCCAGGACTTAATTTACTACGTTCCCTTTATTTCGTGCAGATAGCAATTAGTGTAAATTAGCATAGAAATGACTTACAAATAGTAAGTCATCGTCAGTTCGCACATTTCGAAAGAGATTTGGCACGAGACTCGTTGGTCGAGGCAGTTCCACTATGAGGGCGTATCGTGACCGATTTCTTGCATCAATGTCCAACGTCAAGTCGAATAATGGAGCCGCGTTCACTTGCAAAAACTGGAGCGTGATTGCGGTCAAGTCGAAGTCTGACTCTGACCAACTCTCGCTTGTTTTATAGCCTCCCAGGGAATCCATCAGTTCCACCACTGCACACATGTAAACAGGAACATGTTTACACAACTATTATTATGACTTACTTTCACAACCTGCAGCTGCTGCTGCATTCCATATTTTATTCATTCCTCTACTCACTCCTCTTTCCTACGCACTCTCCTCTCTTTTGTAAACATGTTTTGTCATTCTGAACTTACATTACTGCAAACATAATGCTTAAATGTGTAATTAGTAAAGTGGTCGCAAACTCTACATTTTACAAATTAGGTCGGAAAGGAAAATATTTGACAACCTATATGAATATGTGATTAGAAATCCCATATTTTATGCTTTTTGCTATTCTTCTTTTTACCACATTGTCACGTTTTTAAAAGAAAACAGATTTCCTATGGTTAGATAACAAGGAAAATTTGAAAACTTTTGTAAATTAATTATCAAGAAAATAAATATTATTAAAGATGAATTAAGATTATGGAAATATTGTACAGATTTTAAATAATTGAACGTACACAGAGCATTTTCATCGGGAGCAGTGAAGTTGAGACAACTCTGATAAAACGCTCTTGGTGCATTATAGTCATCGTCTTCAGGTGTATTTGGCACTTCCAATAATTCTACACGAAATAATAAATACCATCCAAAGTTTCAAACCAAAATTTTCATGACATTATTATTGTACCTAGATATAGAAAGAGGATAAATTAACATAGATTTTGAAACACTAAAATGAGATAAATCACGGATTGTGGAATTTAAATCAATAGGGATGAGAAGGGTAAGATTGAGTGAGACGAAAGTGATTGTGAGCTTACTTTTGATATGCAAATCGACTCCATCACGAATTTGATTTATATTCACAGCCGAGTAAAGGTGTTCATTTGTGACCGGATTGCTCTCTTGCCATTTGGAGCAAGCAAATTTATAGAAGTCTTGGCAGGGGTTTAAGCTGAAGTTTCCGCTATTAATGGCACGATGGGAAATTTCTACACATTCTTTTGTGTCGCATACTCCTAGAAACTCCAATTCGTCATTTTGTCTAAGCTGTAATAGAATGAATTGAATAGAAAATCCATGAATAATAAATCAGCATTAGAATAATGCGCAAGAAATTTCGACAATTGTATTGGTGCCCTGCCGAATACAGTACAGAACAAAACTAACTTATCACGCTTTCTCTATTTGTACCTTATAAGAGTGAGAACGCCTGATGTTAAGTAAGCTTATTTTTCCCACGCTGTAGTAAATAGAATAGGAAATGGTTCTCATCTCATCCAGTCAATAAAAATAGTAAATGAGAGTATCAACTCTGATGTGCATGAATCTTTGTAACTGTAAGTATGATTGATGAGTAGAATCTTAATATATAAGATTTACAATCTTGTTTCTAATATGTTGTACCTATTCTGTCAATATTATTGTACGTTAAGCACAAGATCTCCTATAGCGTGTAAACAGTACACAGTGAAAGTTGGAGAAAGTACTTCACTTAGAAAAATTGTGTGTACTTTACCAACACTTGACGTGTAATACATTTCCCTTATTAGTACTTGTCAGGATAAAGGTTATATACTAACTGGCAATTGAAGTCAACGAGCGTGATAGGAAAAGAAAAATTGGTGGAGCGATTTGAATGAGTGTTTTGGTTGTATTACACGAAAGGAGGTAATAGAGATGGAAAAGAACAGCTTGAGGGTAAAAGGCATAAATATTGATAAAAAGAATCGGAAGCCTAAAGAAATGGGAAGACTATAATAAAAATAAAGTACGCCTGAGATCTCTGTCTATTATGTACATTGCTGATATTTGTTAGGGACAAACTCCACTCCAGTCAAAGCCAAGTCAGCCGAACCAAGCAAGTGGAACACTCAAAGAACCACGAGGGCGTTTCTATTGTATGTAACACTATACTGTCCTTTGCATCTAATAAGTTCTGCTTCTGTGGTGTAAGTGTAACAATGCTCTCCGTTCGTTGGCAAGATACCTGAATACCAAAATAAAGTAATGACGATCATTATGATCCTTTGGGGAAACGAAACGATTGAATGACTTCGGTTCAATTCCATTCAACTGACTCAGCTATTATTACATCTCTTGCGAGTAGAATTGCAGATCAAGTTACTACTTCACGATTAACTACACACTAACGTCACACTATATTCCTATTTACATATAAGTCGTAAAATGGTCCTTATATAAGTGCATGCTTTTAATGTAGTGGGTAGGCATTTAGTTTACAAGTGGAATTGCTTATACTCTTCAAGCGTTTTCATCTACATAACCCGGCTCATTTCCAGTAAATGTCAAAAGTCAGTTTCTAGTGAATATAATTTTAGTCTGCTTCGTTAGCTTTCACCAGCTAAATCAGATTGAATTTTTCTAAAGACCATCTTCTTCCTATGCATCATTGATAATACTCTCCCTTCCTTAATATTTCTCATAAATTGAAAGAGAACTTTCCTTGGTCTGCAAACTTTCACATTATTCCAATCTTCCTTTGTACTCGTAATAAAGTATTATGCAATGCATACCTGAAACTCCTCGAATTTAGAGAACAGAACCTAATGCTACTACAAAAGCTGTAATAATACCTCTAATGGCCCTCAAAATTGCTTTGAAATCTATTGGCGATGATTTAGCTATTTTATGAACATGTCTAACTAAACGTTAAACAATTGGTATTGTATTGTACCTATAGTGTATTAGCTGCTATATGATAAAACTGATGCGTACTAACTTCATTTACTGCAGCATTATAATATATACCGTAAAAATCGAATTAACACCCCCATTTATAATAATACCCCTAGTGGGGGTACTATTTTGAAAAATTCCTAAAATGCCACGACATGAAGTGAACACTGAAAATATAATACCCCCGTGCAAAATAATACCCCTATATATTTTGTCATTGCGGTACTTGTGCGGAAACCTTCGTTTGACTACATAAAACTTTGCATTTAAATTGCAAAATAATACCTCCAGGGTTCCCAGTACATGCAAAAGCTCACCAAAGTCACAGGTTTGAATCAATAATGCCTCCGTGGTATTAATTCGATTTTTACAGTATTGTAGGCATACGCTTGTGTTATACTGGTATGTCTGTTCATGACTTAAAATAGAGTAGTTGTTAATTTAATTGGAAAGTCTGGTGGATGTGGATACAGATATGTAGACGGAGACCTAATGATTTTCTGCTATCACTAGAAAAGTGAAAACTCTAGTGGATGTCCATACTCGGTATTGTAGCACATAAGCTCTTGGTAAAAGTAGCCGAGAGCTGTAATATAGTGGATGGCTTGTCCATATAATTAGGAAATGCATGGTTTCGACAAGAGAACAAAACCGGTAAGAGCAGAGGGAGATATTAATTCGTGTGGATTATTATTTACAACCAAATCTCCAATTTATACTACTATTATTATATCTATACCTATCCATGCACATGAATGCTTTATTCTAACTCTTGATTATAAATAGATTCGTTGATAGGTATCTATAAAACTCGAATTCAACAAACAGGTACCTGGAACAGCGAACATTTTAAGCACTTTTACTGCGAACAAGGATAATAGTGTTTTACATAGAACATGAGAACTAACTTTGTAGTAGTCCGAGTCGTTGTAATAGAGTTTAGTGCATCGTTTTATTCCACCAAAATGAAAAGCGTGGGATGCTTTACTTACATAAGTATGGTGACGAAATTGTCTACCGACTTGCTTTCTCTTTTTACCTGAGTACTTTCTATTTGTTTTCCTTTTTAGTTCGACAGAATTTTTTGCTTATTTCCTCCTTCCCAGACACATTTAAATATTTTAGAAGAGACCAACGTTTATAATTACTACACCAGGTTAAGTAAGTCTGGGTTAAGTCAGGTTAGGTTGGGCTGGTTAGGATTAGGACAGGCTAAGTCAGGTTAGGTTGGGCTAGGTTAAGTCGGGTTAAGGTTTCAGATAGAGGAGGAACTTTGTAAATTATATTTCAGGGAGCAATTAAATTATTTCTAGGGACTTCATAAAGATTGGCCAAATAATTTACTTTAAAGGCCCTTTTAAAATCTTTTAGACATTTTAAATTATGTCCCTGTTAAATATATTCCATATTTTATCTACTGGTCATATCTCAAAATGTCAAAATGCAGTATAAATACATTGTATGTGACTGTTTTATATCATCCTTAAAGCGATATGCGATAAAAGCATATTATTGTCATTGTCACTGAAAGCAATGTTAGCTACAAAGTAGAAATTACAAAGGACTATTGGAACATTGCAAGGTATGAATTTCACTTTATCCGCACTCTACATCGGTATTAAATTTTGATAAAGCTGAAAGTCTAGCCAAACTCTGCTACTTAAATATTTAAGTATGGAGAACAATTGAAACTTTGTACTGTATCCTATTTCATAAATTAAAGCTGAAAATGAAAATACCGGGGCGAACTACGGGAAAAGTTATTTATGGGACGCACTTGGGGGCTGATTCTTAAATCAATGTAGTTTGCATAAAGAAATATGTGCCCGGAATTTCAGAATTTAATTTATGTATTTCTAACTTCACAGGTATTGAACACGAGAGACTGTTGAGAGGAGTGGAATAGGCATTAATCGCAGTAGCGCGAACAACCTTTTTAATTAGGAGCATTAGCATTTGTTCGCTAAGTAAAAAGTACAGTAAGTAGGCAAATTACCAACTTAGGTAAGTAGAGCAGAACAATTTGCATTATGTTGCATGTTAGTATGTAATATAAGGTGCATCAATACAAAGGTACATATTCACTTATTCACTATTCAGTAAGAAAGTAACTACTGTATGAATTACATTAAAAGTTTTCCATTCTAAGTTAGGTATTTGGAAGTAAACCAAAGTAAAATAAGGGCGAATATTTTATGTAGGCACACTTTAGTAATTTAGGCAAGGGAAACCCAATAGTAACTCAAAGTAAGAAATAATTATCGTCAAGGATCAATAGACATTAGGAAAAGGAAAGTAATGATGTATACGCGCATAGAGACCTTGTATGCTTCTACTGCAGTACATGCTACCGGAATTTGTAGTACACCAGCATATATAAAAATGACTAAGAAAATTGAAAAATGTATCGTATTTACAGCTTTAACGAAATATTTTACAGTACAGAAAAGTTTTGCTTTAAGTTTCTAAATAGAGAACTGACTTTTTACACAATATTTATAAATTCTAGTACTAATATGTAGTTACATAAAAATAAAGCATCAATTTCATGTTGAAATAACTTTCTAAGAAATTGTGGTGCTGTCAATCACGTTTTAAAAGCACTAAGCTTTTGCCACATTAATTAATTAATTGTATAAGCTAGTGCATATTGGTTCTAGGTACTTATCCCGGTGACATGTAAGTAGTTAGTAAATAGTGTTAGTGGAGTGGATTGAGCAGACAGGAAAAAGTTGTGCTGGTTGGGTGAATGAGTAGAGTAGACTAAGACTTACCGGAGAAATTAATGCTGACAAAGGGCCATCCACAATGATAAATGCCAAAAGACCAAAAGACAGAACGGATAAAAGGATGAGAGTGACAGTAAGTCTTTTCTCTCTGTGGCTGCACTCAACTGATCTTTGGGCCATCACCACATCCACATCGTTCACCACCACACCAGTGCACGCTTCACACTCGCTCATTTCTTCGCTCTTCCAGTCCAACTTCCCACAAATACTTCTGGCGCACCTCCCGCCAAGCCACCACTTCTCTAATAGGGATATAGGTAGCTTACTTTCACTGGATCGCTTCGTTTGACTTTCTTTCACGTTAATTTCACCAGATAATTGAATTCACTGGAGAACCGCACACCCAATCTTCTCAATCTCCTTGCGCTTTCTTCTTTTAAGTATACTTTCGCCCACCACTCTTCTATGTATTCTCTAATCTAGCCTTTTTTAGTACCAACTGCTTATTTCTAGTATATTCTATTTGTAGCACGTATTTACTACTGGAATTTTATATATATATGACAAGTGGATTTCAGAGTAGATACTTAATACAAGGTCCCCAGTTCGAATCCCGTAGGGGTTCACTCGCTAACATTGGTGTAGTATAGGTTTTTTCTAGTACATTAGTATAAATCGCAAGTGTGTAATGCTTTTTCCTATGCTTAACCAGAATTCGTATTACTTAACATTTTCCTATCTCTTTGCCTTGTCTAATCTCTTACTTAACACATCCCTCATCTCAATTCCTTACGCAGATTTGTAGAGTAAATTGGGTTGCACTGCACTCTGCATTTAATACCGTCTTCTCCTTCTAATACTGTATGGCCTTAACGCAATGTACGGCTCCTGTGTTTTTCGTAGTGTAGTAAAGACCTGAAACTTTTTCGACTTGTCGTTTCTACATAAGTATGGGGACAGGTGTGTCGTGTGGATGCATATTGGTGTGCAATTAGTGCAATAGTAATGTAGGTATATAGGTTTTCCTTTTCCTAGCCCTTCTGTGATGGACTGCGGTCCGCTAGAAACGCAAATAAAACCCCTACCTTTCCTTACTGCTTTTATGAGATACTGCGGATAAATACCACTTAATTTTAGTCTTTTTATCTGACAGAATTCTTTCCAATGTCGGTTTTTATTATCGCTTTTACTTATTTCGTATCCGCATGCATACGTAGATATTTTTGGTCTGATTTTATCATTAGGTACTTCTACAATTATTTTTAGCAGTGTCAGAAAAGGAATGTGAATTAATAAGAGTAGTACGTGTGGTTTATTTTTGCTGAAGCGATGTGATGAAATCAATAAACGTCAGGTCAGGTTATCATATATGTGTCACCGCCAAGCAGGGCAATTTGTCCGGCTGAACAATCCGCCTAGCCAACTTGGGCAAGCAAGCGCTGCTGGAGTCCTACGTAAACAGTACCTCGACATTTCAGCCAAACAGAGACTTTATTTGCCTATTTTCTTTATTTTCCTAGTTTTTAGTGCAATACAAAATTTCATATCTTATAATAAGTGGTAACACTAAAATGAAAAACATTTAATGCAAAGTGAAGAAATATTGGATTGAATGGAGTCTTTCTATTTAACATGCTGCACTGTTTGGCTGAAATGTCGAGGTACTGTATGCCTAGGAATCCAGCTGCCCTGTTTGGCGCTGACATATACAGCAACGCAAAATTTTACCTTACATATAATATAGTCGATGTGTCTGTTGATATTGTATAACGAGTAGAACGCACGTATGTGTATGTAATAGAGACTTGGTTCGAGAGCTGGATAAAAAACCAATAATATTGCAACGAAGTATCTAGATGGGAGGTAAAAGTAAGTATTATTATAGTTATTAAGGAGCGAAAGCTTCTTTATAAGAATGGTCAAAACAACTGTCTGTCTGTCACTCCGTCCGTTGATTGTATAACTCCTGAACGGTTTGAGATAATTGATTCAGGCTTTTCTATAGTACTATTGCTGGGGTCGGGAGGGAGATTTGGTATGAATTTGGTGTCAATGGGTTGAACCTTTTGACCTTACTTTGACCCAGTAATTCGCTGCAGTAATGGAGCTAGAAGATGACTTTTGATAAATATCTACACTATAGGTAGACTGCAAATGCACTCGGGTTAATTAATAGGTGACTTCTGCTTCTTCTCTACAAGCATTGGTTTCAGTGGTTTATTATTACTGTAATGCTTTGTTACGACCACTTCAACTTAGGCCAACGATTTCTCTTAGTGGGATACTTTCAAGGGTAAAGTACTGAGATACAAAGCAAAGTACTTCTCTCTCGCGATAAAAACTATAAAACTTAGCAATGTTCCTGTTTATTTCATATTTCCACTGTGTTTTTAAGGAATTACGTGAACTTTTCGCAATAATAGGAAATGTAACGATGCAATTTTCATTATCTGTCTCACAATTACCTTTCGAACACACAATATGAACCTAAACAAGGGAGAATCTAGTTTTGAAATAGTAATGTTGCTTAAGTACACTTTATGTACTACCTCATTTGATGGGATACTAGCTCTTCTCTAAGCACACTATGCATTTTACATACCATGGATATATTTTGGGTTCCTATATTTATATGAAAAAATTAAGTGAACCAAATTTCAAATCACCTTCTTTAAATATTCGGTTTTAACTGCTAACTCCCACTTCAGTTCACAGTTCTGGCCTTGGGAAAGAGATTAAAAATTAAATTCTTCCTCTTAGGTACATGTTCTCATACGTAATAATAATAAAGTAGCATTTATCTGGTTCGCCTACAGTATACAGTACTTTCAGTACTGTATTAATAAGTATTCATATACCGAGTCCAAGCAAATGGTATACATTTACGATTTACATGAACAGGATTAGTTAATTAATTACTTCCATATATATGTAATGATTTAAACCATCGGGATATTACTTTAAGTTGCTGGGTGTCCTTATCTTTTCTACATGTTGGGCAAATGCGTTCAGCAAAATGACTGTCACAGTTTCTGCTGTTAATTAGAGCACAGTATATGTGTACATATAGTTGCTATTTTTATCCTTCTCCTGTATTAGCTTCCTTAAATATTGTACAAACTAAAATACCTATTTATGTATCCATATTTGCAGTTCTACGTGTACACTTTAATAAAAATGCTGGCTTAGTATGTCCTAAGTAAATAAAGTATTATTTATTTTTTCATAGGTTTCGCCAGAGAGAAATTTTTATCAGATGAAAAACCGCAGTGTGAGTATAATAATCTCATATAAAGGGTTAGTGTTTACCAGACCTTGCTAAAAGAAGTTGTGTGTAGTAAACTGCAACAGTCAACTGCAGGCAGAAAAAGTAAAGTTGGTTAGTACACAGTATTACAAGTGTAAGTACAAGTCAGAGAAAAAGCAGACAAGCAAGACAGACACGACACAGATGTACAATAAAAAGAAAGCTCTTAGTTTTATAGTTATGTGTAGAGTATTGTCACTGGGCCAGAGCGTAAGAGCCAAAACAGGACACAACTTCACAGAGAATCAGTTGAAAAATATGTCTGCAATGGTTTTGGGTAGCGTGTCTTGTAAAGTCCTGTCGAGTGCTAGTCTCACTCCACTTTTCGGTTTTCATGTTTCAACCTGAGTTGTTTCTTGCCCAATGGTTTGAACAGAACTAAAGAACTCAGCCTTTCTCCATTCCCTTTTAACTCACTTTCCCCAACTGACAGCCTTGCTATGGCGAGGGAGATTGTTTGGATTGTCGTTAGCTTGCTTTTCTCTATCTATGCTTTGTTCTGTCTGATATTTTATGTACCTATATTATATACTGTAATGTCTCCTTCATTCTTCCTAGAGAAAAATACCTTCTCAAGACTTTCACTCACGTTGTTTCAACTCAACAATTTTTATCTGCAGACAGTTTTCCAAAGTTTATGTAACAAACATACTTTCGTACGGGATTCTAGGCCGAAAACCACCCAGTTGTTTAAGATATGAGGCCGAATGCTCGATTATTAGACCTTAAGTTAGTTTTAATTGAAATGTTCCATCATTCCGTTACTTTAAGAACCAGGCTAACTAAAATTGTCCAATATACCAATTAACTGTTTTCCATTTTCATTTGAAATTCTCAGAAATGGTGGTTGAAGTTTCTGTAACAGGAGTAAACATTTCATTCACAAACATGGATTAAAATTTGTAGTAAAGGTCACGGTAATCAACTGTTCATCAATTAGCTTAATTACAGGAATTCTACCCACCAAATTAATTATGATTAACTATATTCAGATGTTCTTCACTCATCCCCGTTTTGTGATGCTTTTAGGAAACTTCTACATCCAGTACAATAAGATAAAAGCAAAATATAATGCATTGTGGATTCTAAGGAGAACTGTTATGTTTTTATGACAATGGAAAACGATGGCACTTACAATCAATAAATAAATAAAACTATGCTGACTTATATATGGGTGCAGAAACTAACATTAGGAAACGATCATTGTAGGTAAAACCATGCAAAACCAACTCCTGCTAAAAAATAAAACAAAAGCAATATTCATTATCCCATTGTATATGTATTTCTAATATTATTTTTTATTGACCGAGAAAAATCGTGACACGTTGAAAAGAGTAATAAGTACAGCACGTTTATTTACTGGCATTTTCACAAATAGGTCTCTATTCTAATATGAACCAGAAGTTTTATCCCATTTCTAGACTACATAGTACAACGTAAATAATACAACTTTTATGCATACATAACGTAACTGTAACTTTCGACTCGGTTTCCACTGCACAGAAATATAATAACGACAACGAAAATGTGAGTGGCTATCCTTGTGTGTGAAATGGTATAAAGAAAAAGAAACACTCTTCTATGTGGTCTCTGGAGAAAAAAGTTTATGCTTAGATCAATGGCAAATGCCATCGTTCTCTTGCCACTTGTAAAAGTTTCTTCTGGGAAAAGACTTTACGTGAATTAGACAGCAAGTTGTGTTTTAAGAGACTTTTTTGATCTTTTATGTAGACACGGTACATATTTATGTAATTTACTCTATATACTCATTTAACATGCACGGCATGTTTGTTTTAATTTTGTTTGTCATAATCTGTCTACAAAACTGAAATTGTATTATGTTATGTATACAATACAGTTAAAGTTGTTAACTGTGTTCAACCAGTCTGTATGCTGTGTTCAAGCAGCATGAGCTATGTTTGCTATTGTGCTGTATGCAATGGTCGTTGTAGTTATTTCAACAGAACACATTTACAATTCTTTGTGGCAACACAAACTGTAACAATGGGTTATTATTTATATAATATTTCCAACAATATGTACTAACTAAAGTATTTAATGAATAATGTGTTATAAGAAAATTTTAACTTTTTTATACTTCATACTTTATACACAGAAAGTATACTTTATAGGTAAACTTTGTGGTACACTAATTGATACCATATTAAACTGAACAACTAAAGCATACCTGTACTGTATTCAAGCATAACAATAAAGTTTTTATTGCTATATTTCAGAAAAAAGTTTTTGTTGCAAAATTAATATAGGTACTTGAATTCATTGCCATCTTATAGTACTTTATTACAATGGCTCAAGTTGACTTAAATTTATTTTTAATGTAGGGAGAAGTTTTACAATTCTCCAACAATGAGTGCTGGTAACAAACTTACTACAACTACTAAACAAACTACCATCTATACCATAAACTATACTACAAACTACCATCCAAAAACTTACACTACTATTTTGATTTACTAATGCCAAATGCAAGCATGACTATAAAACAAACTATAATCATAAATGCCTTCGGACTACTTAATAAAACAAACTATAGAACAGATTCAAAATTCAAAAAATGTCACGCGACAAAGACTTTAAATAATTTTTTTAAGAAGCTTGTCAAATTTATCCATCAGCATGTCAAATCGAACGTTTATGAAAAGATTGTCGTAGCAGTCCCTCAACTCTGGTCCTGCACTTTTCCAGTTATCAACCTCCCTAATTCAGAAATTGAAATACAAAGGGAAAAAATATCTTATAATTTTAAACCGAATATTCCATTTGACAACAACAGGAGAAGAAAACGTAACAATTGTTGCAGATTGCACAATCAAATGTAAATATATAGAAAACATTGTAAATAATCTTTGAATTTCTAACATACCATTCAAAAGTCGGCAGTGATGAAGATATACTAATGACTCCTCGACAGAGGAGGTTGGACTTCTCCGATCCGGGTTTACTCATTAAGTAAAAGCTTTCACAGTATTCAAATTCTCTAGCGTTTCGATTAAAAATCGAATTAAAGTTCTGAAAGCAACATATTCATTAATGTCAAGTTAGCAAAAGAAAGAATAACTGCATAAATTAACTACGTACTTTTTTATCTGCTTATATTTTAACATGGAACACCAAACAAACTGATAAAGAACTACAGATTTGGCCATGTAATGTTCAAAGACTAACAAAAGATATATTATAATCAATTTATTAAAAATTCCTACTTTGTTTCCTACACATTTCTTTCTCTATGCTTTTGAATTATTAATAAGGAAAACATAAAGAAAAACACAAAACACGCTTATCTAACTACAACAGGTGTTTTCAGAGGGACTGCAAATTACATGTCATTTAACAGGTATTACTGATTTCGGAAAATCAGCAATTTAATTTAAAGTGTTGGGTATTTCAAAGATTTTATACAAACCTTCAAGAATTTCATTGCGAGTTTTTGTTCTCGACGAAGTTTGTTGAATCTGTCCAAGAGGTTCTGAATTTCTGCAAGTGTATTGTACGCATTGGTCTTTGTCCTTGACTTGGGCAACTTCATTAGTACTTTTAGTTTTCCTTTCAAGTCTTCCGACTCAGGCTTTACGTAATCGTAACTCATCTACAACATGAAACAGGTGTATTAATATTTTTCACATCATTGTCATGAAATAGGATTAAACATAGAATAATAAAACAAAAAACAACGATCGGATTTAAGGGTGGAGCAAAAGAAAGACGAAAGGTTGTTGTTTTTACCTACCTCTATAAGGGACGAAAATAGGGAATTATTCGAAAGTACCTTTACTTATCGGTTTTAGTGAAAAATTAGAACAGTATAAAGTATAATATAATTATTACAGTCTTTCCTCTCGGTATTCAAATCAAAGTAATGCATCGTTTTGTGTGTTGTTTGTTCACTTTGCATGCAATCATAATAAAGTAAGGTAAATATTGATTATTTAAGTGATTGAATTTGAAGCGGTCCATTGTATGTTATGATACGCTGACGGATACGATAATAAAGGTAAATTGGTAAGTATTTTGAATTCTTTCAAGGTAATTAAGTCCTGCTCAAATGCTCAATTTAGCTTTCGAAATATTAGAATTTGAAATTTTTATTGAACCTTTAAATACCTAAAAATGGAGCTAATCTAAAATTTTCTAAATTGGTTATACACATACTTTTAATTTTGCTCGAAGCTGAACCATAATTTCCATCTCATTAGCCGTTTTTGTTTTGAAGTCCTCATACACCGATTTTATGTCACTTAACCTGGTTTCGAAATCCTTAACTTGTGCTTCCATCGACTCCATTGTATTTTATGGCAAGCTTGAAATATTAACCTCAGGTTTTCTGTTTACAGCCTGGCTTGGAATTCAACTTCGGTAAGGGATCCACAACTGAAATTAAAGTGACCAATATCTACCAAAATACTAAATTCTATTCTACTAACAATCTAGACAATATTTTTATAAGTTTTTACTTATTTCTGGAAAGTTAAATCACGAACAACGTAAAGGAACACTTTTTCCTAGCACAAACTGCACATTGTACTTGCCAACGACGAATTAAGAAATGGATTCTTGACCTGCGCGTGTAAATGTACAGTACAGAGTATAGGTTATGCGTGCATTAATAATGATTGCAACAGGTAATTATTCAAGTCGAATGATTTGTGTGTGTTATAATATTGCACATTGCACAGCAAGTATTTCAGAGATTTATTTTATCCAGCTCTGTGACTTCAACACAAATGCAATTTTTACAGTACATGATTTACCATTTGGCAACATCCCTCTTTGATGAGTAAAAAGTAAAACTTTTAGCGCATGTAGCACCTGTATTAAAACTAAAGGTTCTTAACAAGATATTTATAATGGTATTGTATTTAGGTTTCATTATTATTCTGCCTTTAAGAATTTTGTTATCTTCACTATTTAGCATTTATTAGCCTTTACCATTAAAGTAATTTTACACTTCTGCAGGCAACAGACCGTTTTTTGTCATCAGTTAGATCATGTCTAAAAAGACAATGTAGGTAATAGCGTATATAAAATACAGCTAATGAAACTTTTACTAAATCAGTGGTCTCCTAGTGCCTAGTGTATATAGAAAGGGCTTATAATATAAGTTTAGTAGGTCATTGGAATTTCATATCAATACAATAACCATAATGAATAAAAATATATTAAAATTGGCAGAATAACGCAGACTAGTGCATAGTGCTACTATATTAATATTAAAGGTAGACTCTTACATTAAAATAGTGAAGATTCTGCCAGAGTAAGTATGAAGAATGTGAATAACATATTTTTATAATGATTTAGCCTACTTTATTTGATGTTATTACCATGTACCTATATATACTTAGCCTTTAAGTAAGAATGCCTACGAAAAAGAAAGTTGCAAATATAGTGGTACATTTATTTTAATAATTCACTTTAAAATCTACAGGTAAATCAAATTCTCTGGCTGCATCTGTATCGCCCATAATGACTCCTGGAGTTGATTCTCTTCTAGACAAAGCTCTAATAGGAAAAGGAAACTTCAATCCTCTAGGAGTTTCCGGTGCTCCTTCCTCCTTTGGAGCCAAAGAAGGCCAGTCCCGTTTCGGCTTCTCTTCTTCAACAGAGTTTGATTTCGATTGGAATAATGGAGAAATTTCGAACACTGACTCCAAGGATGAGACTCTGGATGAAAGGGAAATCAAACTGGTATGATTAGATAAAGTTTTACTGAGGTCTTCCAAAGACCGCTTAACAACAAATGGAGATTGAAGATCAGATATAGCTTGAGGAAAAGAAATTGGCCATTTGGCTGATCTGTATTTGGTGAAGTCTGGCTCGGATTTGCTTGGCTTCTTTAGCGTGGACCAAACTTGAAGAGTCAGGGGTTCTCCACACCTTTCTGAACTTTGGCGGTGTAAGCACAAATCCGATTTTGTTTGAGTAGGGACCATCGTTTTTGTCAGCAGAATGTATTCCAGAATACTTTCTCGTCTGTTCTTAGGTGTTTTGGGAAGATCTTCTGAGGATGCCATTATCCACTTGGATTCTACACACACGATGGGAATTTATTATACTAAATGTACACGTAACGATTTCCATGTGTATATGTTTGAAATTAATTAAAGCTTTAAATAGGTATCATACCAGATAAGATTGTCGCAACCACAATTATATTCGCTAATCAAATATTTCAGTATTCTAAATTCAAATTCAGTTTACAATTTGATGACAAATACAATTTTGCACAATATATGAAACTTAAAGAGAAAGTCTTTGTGTAACAATGTGCCGATTATCTGTATGTACATTAGATCTGTATTAACGTTTCACTTTCACTTGACCTGAACTCTAAAACAAAGGTTTTAGCAAACAACCTGCAGCTTACTTAATTTAGATCAAGAAGTTGGTCTCTCAGAATCTGAACCTCAACTGAATTTTAACAATGAAAGAGAAGCTTCAAGAGACAGATACTTTAGCAATTTCCTTATTGTAATAAAAGTTTACGTTTCTAAGGTATATAATATGAACTGAGCACAGAATGCAACTATCCTTTCCATTACCAATAATATTTCCTGCTTTCATGGAATTCTTTTGATGTTTCAAGCTACGCAGCCAACTGAGACATCAATATACCTATATTGCATTGCAATGAATGAATGAGAGCTTATTTAATACTTCAGTAGCCTTTGTGGGTTATGTACACAACAATTTAAGTGCCCGTGTAAGAAACAACATCTTAAGTTATTTTAGTGTCTTTACAAAGCTTCCCATCATTAGTATGGCATACTGTATATTGTAGTGTCCGGAAGGAAAGATTTCAAGATCAGGGTCCACACGTGTACCTTAATAACAAAATTATTCTACATCCACCTGTTCCCTTTTATGTAATGCTACAAGTTATTCATTTTATTAATGTTCACGTGAAAGCAGATACTAGTATCCGCCCTATGCAGAATTAGAAACTTATCAGTCAATAAATGCGTTGATTCAATATGATATAACATAACCAAACTGCTATGACTGCTAAGATAATATGTGCAGTGATACCTGGTTGGCTCAGAACGTAAAGGAATCTGTCATTGGTCTTACAATTGGCCATAAATCAATCATTGGTCTTACAATTCCATTTTACGCAGCAAAATCTCTAAACTTTAAAGGTTGTAAAACATTATGAGGATTGAATACTTGACTCTAATATTAATTAATTAAATATATAATAGCTTAGTGTTTGACCATATCTATCAATTTTCCAATTCATGTTTTATTTGCATACTTATTTACAAGAGGTAAGTCTAAGTATGCACATTTTTAAGCGAATCTATGATATCCAAAGTATGACAAGAACTGTGTAAGTTGTGCCATATTATGCTTAGTGAACAATAAGCTTTTGAAACAAAAGTACTCTCTTAGAATGTCTGTTATTGTTAATAAGGATATCCTGACTTCACAAGTTTCCAGCTACACACTTATGTTTTCGTTTCTGTGCGCTTTGAAATTACATTCCTTGATCATTGATTCTTCAGTCCTTCTGAATCAAAACAAGTATTAATTACAAAAGTTAAGATTCATTATGATTATGATTAACAAACTACTATTCACATCAGTGTTATTTTAGTTTAAAATTGAAGATGTAATACGTAACAATAAAAACTCCGTTGATAAGCCAAATAAACTGACTGCATAACAAACTTCCGCAGGTGCATTGCACGGTAAATCATTTGACTAACTATTAGTAACCATTTACCATAGCTCCAAGATGAAGAATGTCATCTGAGTCGCTTTCTTTCTACTTTGTGTGTGGTTGGCTCTTGGCAACTTTACTGAGTTATTGCAAATTCCCTTCCAATCTGCTAAACCGGTGGGTTGAGCTATTTATCATGTCATTATCATTTTTGTAAATGGAGAGCGTTAGTAACAATTATCAATTATGAAAAAGTGAACTTTCTACTAATTGGGCATATTTCAAAGAGAATACAACCACGTAAGTACGATTATTATTTAACAGATCTAATTCTTAGATTGTTATTCTAGACAAGAAATGCATTCTTTGCTATCGCAAATTATGAAGTATGATTCGTAAAAGCTGAAATTATATTTAATGTTGTAATATAAGGAATTCAATACAAAATACGTACATCATGAAGAGTACAATGAATGAAAAGTATTTTTTTAGAATTTCGACAATTAAGATACTAGGCAATTATCTTACATTATTAAACCCACTATTAAATTGTTTTAAGTTGATCAATTCTGTTCATTTGTTTACTTGGACAAATTAGTGGTAATTAAATACAGGCTGTAAGTTGACAAATGGGCAGACCCGATTCACCCGATATGCCTACCCGCAGCAGCTAAAAAGTGACAAGTGATGAATATTTGACACATTACCAGCCTCATGTGCAGAGTACAGGCAGGCATCAAAGCCAGAAAGGAATGTAGTTTAAAAATAGATTTGTTGGTATGCATATCATTTAAGTATATAAGGCCGAAAAGCGATTATAAGTTGCATGTTCACTTTAAAATGTTAAATGCATCTGGTTTTGTGCAACATGCGGATAATGAGAACCAATGTAAATAAGTACCTATACCGTAAGTGGTAAGCATGATAATCTGCAAAAATGCACTACTGCAATAATTCATGAATTGAATGCCAAACCCATTCCCAGAACCCAGATCAGTTAACAAAATGCAAATGCTTGCCTTGGTATGTGCAGATTCTTGAGAAAGAGAAAGAGAAACGTAGTGGTTTTTAAAAAATATTTGTTTTTAGTATATTACGCTTAGGTTAATTAATGCGAAGGTAATGAAATTAAGAAGATCATTCAGTACGAAGATTTATAATTCTTCTCGTCATACACAATTATTAGTATGTCATGTCACGGATATCATTTCCTCTTGGATGTTGAAATTAAATGTTGAAAAAGAACAAACGGTTGTATTCTGATTTAGAATTTCATTAAATGACTGTATGTAATAATAACGATAATGCTGTTCCAATTGAAGACGAATTCAATAACAGATTAGTAAATATTAACATATTAACAAATTATATTGAATTTATCTATACACACAATTACAGAGCCTTCCAGATTTCTTTGTATACTTGTATTGTTATGTATAGTAGCACGTATTTAGTTGCAGATGTTAAAAAGATGTAATTACTCGAAGGAAAAGTTTAACCAGCCATCATGGCCAAGAACTCTGGAAAACAAAAATTATGGATTTTCAATAATAATTCCTTTAAATCTACATATACATACAGCATACTGATGCTAATAAATTGGAATAATCTATGATTTCCAATATATTTACCGTCGAAGTCCATAGTTCCGGAACCGTCCTCATCGACTTCCTCAATGATGCCGTCCAATTCCTCTTCTGTCAGTTTGTCATCGATTTCTCTCAGAATTTCCTTCAGTTGTTCAGTTCTGATGAAGCCCAAACCTAACAAAAAAATAAACAAAGCAATGTACTCATTTCACCCACACTAAATAACATTAAATTCCCAAGCAGTAATAATTTTCAAAAACTAGACATTAAACTTTGAACCAACTCATACAATTGGGTACATAGCATCTTTTGAAAATTTTTAAATTGTAGTAACTCTTAATTGTTTATTTTGTATGTAAACAGAAGCTTGTATAAAGATATGAATGAAACTGGGAATCTACTATGTAGGTCCTGTTACTTGACTGTAGGTACAATACATGTAAAAATGAGGACGACAAAACACAGAATGTTATGTCAAGGCAAGAGTAATGAGACGAAAAGATTCAAATGAAGGCTGACTATCTTGTCGTGTGCTTCAGTAATAAAGGTTTAGTTACTTGTTTCTTTTTACATAGAATGAAGTCAAGTCTCATCTTTCTACAATGTTTTTCTGTGTAGGTAGATTAGATAGATATGAAAAGCATCTGTTCTGTCTGTGTATTAAATACCTACGTAAACTAACACGTTCTACATACTAGTTTGTGTGTTTTTATTTATTTAATATGCAAGAACAGAGACCCTAATTGTAAATACATACTTTTTGCATCACATTAATTGTTAATCTACATAGGTACTTATATAAGTGATTCATGAATTAATATTGTATTTTATAAAATCTAGATTGCATATTGAAATGGATCGCTCATACCCAATACTCGTACAAGTAATAAAACAATAACGAATGTACAGCTTAATTTAGTAGGATTGTTTAATAAGCAGTAAATACAGATAAGCTATCAAAGACGAAAAAACTTAAGCATGCTTGTTTTTGGCTTAGCTTACAATATTGTACTGCGAATTGTCTAGATACTACGAAGCATAAGATACAGTACTCCATTTAAAAATAAAATTAACAGGGTTCTCTTATAAGTTCAGATTGCATTGAATTTCAGTGCAAGTGTCTCGCTATGCATTTGCCTTCCTAGGCAGATTGGATGAGTACATGCTGACAAATGGTAGCACAAAGTCATTGCATACCAAAGGAAGCTACAGATGCCATGCCAGGTTATATAATCAAAGCTTATACATACTACAGACGAGTGAAATAAAAGAAAGCGCTTATAGCGCAGTGGAAGAGGAAGATGAGACTAAACTGACATAAGGTAAAGAATTGTACTTGTAAAATCGAGTGCTTTGGTTTAGTTGCTTTCTTCTATCTGAATCCTTCTGACTATTTTCTTGTCTGACTAACTTGTCCTGTATTTAGTAATGCTATAGACTCTCTCATTGAAATTCAACTACGACACATTATAAATACCGGCTTATATTAGCACGGACGTGTGTTGTGTGTATTGTGTATGTAGAACGCAAAACACAAACTACATAAAATATAAAAGACAAGATTCTCATTCAAAGGCCGAATCTTTTCTCACAGTTAAATATAGAACTTTAAATAAGGACCTTTCCATTACAGTAGGCTATTGCTTCACGCATTAGCTTGATTACAATTACACAACCAATATTACGAACGTATCTCACGATTTAGATATGCAGTTACATAGTGAGACAAAATCGGATTAAACCATGTTAGGTTCAATCATTTCGTGTATTATATTGCACAAGTGGTCTCAATTCTCATCCCTATATTGAATACTTGTGTAATAAAATGAGGCAGTTAAAGAAAAATTTGTGAAACGATGTATGTATATAGCTTTGTGTGAAGTAAAAATGAAGGAACGTTTTTAAAGTTTGTTTTGAGATATGATCTGATGTAATCCAAAGTGATTATTAGTCACAGTCTCATTTAAAAATTGTCTGAAATATGAAATATGGTTATCGGGAGACGGAAGGCAACTAACAACTTAAACTTGTGTGGTATGTCTTCTGCGGAAATAAGTAATCATTCACGAGAGAAATTTTTCATCGGTTTTCTCTTGAAATGATGTACAACGAAAGAAAAATGATCTGCAAAATGTAATGGAAGAACTTGTTTACACTCATAAAATATTTGTTTGGCAAGATGAGCTGAGTTGAAAAGCATGTATACCATTAACTAAACTAACGTAAGTGACGAGGAAGAGTGTATGCTGTACAGATACTTAACTTGTACATACTGTGCAGATTCTTGCAAGTTATGTTATGTTATGGATACAGTTTACATAGTTAAATATCAAACCTCTGTAATGTCAACTTACTAAACATAACCTGAAGGAAAACTTTAAACTGTAAATGTACTGTTCATTTATAAGTGTATCTAATAGAAATAAGTACCACGTTACAGATACAAATGTATATTTGATAAAGAACGCAACCTTTCATCTACTCTTAAGTAAACATAAATGGTTACTTTGTTTGTAATTTCAAAGGTTGTTCTAAGGTAAGAGCTAGGAATGTTTGCTTTGCAATTATATTCACCTTCCTTGTCGTAGAGACGGAAAGCTTCCTTCAACTCTTTCTTAAGTTCTTCCTCATCCTCCTCTACGATGAAGTTAGCAGCCAAAATTGTGAATTCTTCGAACTCAATTTGACCGGAGCCTTTTCATCCAAATAATTAATTTACAATAAATTCTTAATCACTCAAAATTCAAATGAATGATTATTGTTTCCAGATATTTCAAGTTTTACCATCCTCATCGACCTCGGCTATCATCTCCTGAAGGGTTTCGTCTGTGAAGGCGGTACCCATCATCCTCAAAATGGAGCCAACCATCTCAGGTGTGATGTAGCCTTTGCCTTGAGCAAAACTGTCGAAGGCTTTTTGCAAAACTAATCACAATAAAACTTTAATTAATTTACTGAAATATTTTTCTTCGCTTAAAATCCAATTTCGTAATGTTCCCCATTATTATAAGAAAGTGTAACTCACTGGCAATTTGTTCTTTATCAAGATCCGCCTGAAATGTGCAATTTTCCAGAACAGAATGTTAATCATTTTAGTATATTTTAATATGATGATTAATAATTAGGAATTGATAGAAATATTGTAAAACTGACCATGTTTTGGCTGTTGTGGAGACGTCCCGCTTAACCTTTTAGTCAGACGGCGATCCAAACTAACGTAGTCAGGCCAAAGCGTTTAGACTGCCCCAATGAAGCTCTCCCGTCTAAAGAAAGAATGAGCTCCCGAGCTCCCTATAAATTTTTTCCACCAAAGAACCCTTTCCGGATTTGTTGAGCCATGTTCTCCGTCTCTATTTTTAGACACAAATTCCATTATCTTCTCTTTCTTAACTCCCATTCTAATTCTGTTGTTAATTCAACCCCGTATCATCTTATCGAGTCATACACATGTCTCTCGCGTCTCTTGCCAACCAACTTTTCTATTATTCCAAACTATTCTACTCTACTTTACTCCTTTTATTATGCAGACTATGCACTGCACCCACGACAAACCATCCAAATAATAGGCACATGGGTAACTATTGTTTCTTTTCCACTGTACAGAAAGTACAGAAAGGTGATAATATATAAGGATACCTCTTTTATGTATATAGATTCTACGTTTTTATTGTCAATATACGTGCAAAGTATATGTTATATTTAGTTTTTATCGCAAAAACAGTAATATTATAAGCACGGATTCGACATTTCATTGGCAAAACCAAAAGTAACAGGAAAGATACATATCTTTCATTGTAATATAAGAAATCCTAGAATAAAATTTTCAGTACTACTTAAACACTATAAAATGTTCACTCTACGTTATACACGTATACACTTTTGCTGTCTTGGTATACATCTACTATGCATGAAGAAGTGGCTCAGTACATAATGGTGCTCTTTATTTGTGATAAAGATACAGTTTGATAAAAGTAAAGAAATGGTTCACCTAAATCACTTTATATGTTATTGCTAGCCTATAGCTATTAATTATATGATTAATAAACCATACTTGATTTTTAGCACCAAAGGTATTAGCAAAAAATTTAATTGCCTTCACATTACGTTTGATTAGCTTATTGATGCATTCACTACTAATAGTCACTACTCATTAATTTCAAATTAAATACTAAAATATTCACTAAGTTAAGATATAAAAAAGTAGAATTTAACATGAATTAGCGTGATTTGCTTTTATTTTACTGAAGTTTAATATGAAACTCCAAAAAGCTATAAAAAATTGATAGCAAAATACTTACAATACTCGTAATTCACAAGTGTACCTTTTTCAGGTTATAGAATTTATCTTTTATGTACTTTATGTAATTGCAATCTTTAAATAAATTTTTATTAACTTTATTTACATGATACATTTAAAGCGAAACGTGTTTATACAATGAAGCTAGGGTGGCGTACATTGACTTTATTTTGCAGCAAACTTTTATAAAATGCAACTGCTAGATCTTGTTGCAAATGATTTATTTAACAAAATGCATAGGAGTGGAAGATGTTAAGTACATGAACATGAGTTATGTTAACTTATAACATTTTATTCTTGGAAACTAACAGTCAGGAAGCTGTGGAAGTTAAATGGATGATGTATCCTGGCCTTATCCTTACATAGCAGCATACCATTTATGATATAAATGCAAAATTATATGCAGGAAGGTATGCAACTAAAGATAAGAAGGATTTATATCCGCTAATACATGAGTCTGAGTCTACTGTAATAAAAATGCGCCCAAAGATGCAGCTTGGATTAGATTGGGACTTTGGATAGATGCGCATTATTAGAATACTGTGCTTGTAATACAGAAATGTTGTATGCACGATAAACTTGCACGAAAATAAAAAGGTTGGAATAGGAAAACACAAGAATGTGATTTGTTTTTATTAAATCTACGTAATAGAAATGTACACGACAAGTTAATTAAATACGACAAGCATCACAACCAAATGTTACACTTGTTCGAATTGAATAGGTGGAAATAAGTGTATGTTAAACTGATTTAAAAATGACTTCATCTTGTGTGCATATGTAGTTTTTAAATACATATTTAAGGCACTTCAGGAAACAATGAGCTAATTCACGAAAGGAAATATTTAAATACATAAGATGTATTGACTAAGAAACATCTGCTAGGAACTTGACAGGAAAATGTAAGATTCTAATTATAAAGATTCATGGGAATCATACACGGATCTCAAAGACAAGCCACTACATTATTATTTAATATGTATTTTAGATAGTAACAGTGTTTATTTCTGCTATGTGTGAAGTCTGTGAAGGCATATACATATGCACAGTTAATTACATGAACATATTATGAAATGCATACACGATATACAGATAAACATTATAATTTTCTCTTTTGCAATTCGCATATTTCATGGGCTGAAAGGAAAATCATGTACATCACTATTTACTACTGTACAACGGCAAATGAATCTGCATTACAAATGTCGTGACACTGCTACACTTATGCATAAAATAAATTTTTGACTCACAAGGTACAAACCAACAATTCTATTGTTTTGTGTTTTGCAGATGCTTTAAATATGATGTAGTTTCATTTCATGCGTACCTAGGTTGATGAAGAAGTTATCTTCGCCAAGTTACCTAAATAAACCCTCGACTTTGCAAATATTAATTATCTTGGGTATACGCATGGGAGAAATGACAAACAAATGTCAATTGCCAAGATCAAAAACATTTTCACTACACTGAAGCAATACCTGCTGGTTCTCACATGGAGGATTTGTATACATGGAAAACAATCCGACTTAAAACTGAATGCAGCGTTTTAGTATTATATTGTACTTATATTACACTGTATGTTGGTTTATAATAAGTGTAATACGTTCAAAGTAAAAACAAGTAGACACAATAAGTTTTGTCCCCCTGTCCAATTTCGTCCTTGGCTTTCTGGAAAATATGGTATTAATATTAATTGAATAGGTATAACGAATATATGCACATGATTTTGTGTAGCCGTATTTAATTAAATTCAGCAGAGAATGCAGTATCAAGTATGAAATGCAATGTACAAAATCAGTGAAAAATGCAAGTTTGTAGTATACATTATCCAGAGTATGTTTAACGTAAATTGATCAGAGAAGACCCACTTGCAGTTTCTTACCATAGAAAGAAGCTTCACACACAAAATTCCTTGCACGTACTTATTATACTTCTCTGAAAAAATTTTCTTATTCACTATTCGCATGTATACAACTGCAGAAATACATTGATGATTATTACCAATTGAAAAATGCATAGGATTCCCTTTTTTATATACTGCCCACTTGCATTCATGAAAATTCCCATAGCATTTGCATTTTCATGTGACTTCAAAGGCAGTCTTATGGGGTTGTGGGAACTGTGCTAATTACTTTGCGAATTTATTAAACCTATTAAATGCATATGAAAAAGGAAATAATACAGAATTGGAACGTGTTCTTAAATTATTAGTTGTAAAAAGCTTATTTCTCATAGAAATAATTAACCTTTTACAAATGAGCTACAAATTCAATTTTTATTATGCGTTTTATTTACTATAGTACATGATTAGTATGTGTAAAATTGTGCAAATTCAAGCGTTCTAAATTTTTCTCCTAAGTCTCAGATTCTCAAAAGGAATTATTAAATGCGGGTGAATGATAAATGGCAAGAATGATAAATGAAAACGAAAGTTATGCAGACTGAGCGTTGCAAATGCATGATTAAATACACATGATAATTTAATCATTCATAGCAATTTAGTTATACTGGAAGCCAACATTGACAGAATCGAGTATTCGGATGATTTTCAGTAATAGATTGAGTTTGTATAGTCACAAGACAACATTCGATGTGGGGACATGGTACAGTTTACAGACGGAAAGGAGTGGTTTATGTAAGTACTCATATGTTATGCGTATATACGTGACTTACGGCAATTAAAGAAGTCATACAGTACAAATGGACTTGTTGTGACCAATGATTATAAAAAGTATATAGGTTGTGTTGCACATCGATTTATTGTTTGAGATAACTGATAAAGGTCCAAAGTTGGAAGTTAAACCCATTATCGGAATTATGTATTCCTTTTCCGATAACATATAACAAATACTTGATCTGAATCTGCACTTGGCTTACATATGGAAAAGATGCTATTTGAAATTAAAGTATTTTTTATGTTATTTAGGTTTTGGTGCATTAGCTATAGTATCAGCAGCTCCGTCAACAACTTTACGGAATTATGTATGTGAACGAAAGTCTTGGTTATTACGTCATGTCATGTGGTTCAAAGTACACCCAAATAAATTTTTCTTAGTGGATGATAAAGATTCATTCACTACTGCTGAATTCTGAAGCTAAATAATCTTCCGCATAATCACGGCAAGTTACGTATGCAGTAGTTAATGTTGTCAGTCATGCACTTTATGACATGGAAAACTCCATCCTTTTACTATGTAAAATTATGGTATCATTAGTTCATTAACAGTAAATCACCAAGTAAGATCCGGTTTCGGTTTTTCTCAGAAATCTCACTCAAAATTACAATGCAATCCACTAAAATAATTTCTGCAGTAACTTTGTCAATGCATTCAGCTTGGAAGCTTGGTTCCAGTAGAAGAATGGTTTCCCATATTCAATTCAGCCAAAAGATTTTTAATTACAAAAGGCCTAAAAAGAATGGTAAGTCAGAGTCAGATTGCTTTTCAATGTAAAAATTAATGAACGTTGAAAACCTTTATTCGGATCTTTATATGGAGATTTACGGTGCATTAGTTTAGAGTTTAGGGTGTGCAGTGGGAATTCTGATTATGATATCTACAGTGTATATGACCATTGAATTGAAAGTAGTTTAGCGTAGACAGTAGTAAAACAGCAAATTCGTGTTTACATTACTTTATTGCAATGATTGCGTAATAAATCCCAACTGATGTTTGGTGTACTGGATATCAAAAGATTCAAGAGGAAAACTCAAAGTACAAAAGTCAGAATCAATGGAATTCATTGGACTACATAAGAGAATGATGAAGCGGATATGTGCACCATCCAGCATACTACTTATTGCATGTAATCATAGACACTACGGGTAGAAAACAATGATAGAATGAAGGCACTTAGGTACGCTTTTGACGTGCGTGATTTGACATTTGAAGGAAACACGCTAATCTAAATAGGAATATAAATTGGCAGATAAATTGGCAGGCACTTTTAGTGTTCCAATGCAATCCAGTAAAGAATATTCTACTAAAAAGTTCCATTGTGGAAGGCCATTATTATGAAATAACAGCCGCAACTGAAATAATCAAATCGATCTACAATTTATTATAGTTCAAAGTAGCATATTCGAATAGACTAAATTTAAGGTGATCATATTCGTCCAAAGATGCAAGCTGAGACTCTTTTAGCTCCTGTTTACAGTAGCAGTAAGGATACAACCCCAGATATCTTAATTATTGGAGCAGGGTAAGGAAAACTGAGATTTAATACCTTAACTAATAATTTAATAATAATACAGCTATTAAACTAGCCTTTTGAAATAGGAAGTATTAATTTATTCACTGCTTACAGTTTTTCGGGAATATGTGCTGCTGTACAACTTCAGAAACAATTGGGACTTAAGTCCTTTACGATATTCGATAAAAATGAGGATGTTGGTGGAACTTGGCTTGTCAATACTTATCCTGGATGTGCCTGTGATGTTCAAAGTCATCTTTACAGTTTATCCTTCGAGCAAAATCCCAGTAAGTACCACAGATGTAGATAATTACGATGAAGAAAAAGAAAACCTACATATCTATGTATACAGAACAAAAATACTTAACTATATAAAACTTTTAAACAGACTGGACCTCTAATTATTCTCCACAACCGGAAATCTGGGCTTACATCCAAAAGGTGGCAAAAAAGCATAACATTTATCCACATGTAAAGTTTAATACTGAAATAAAAACTTTGACTTGGGAAGAAGACTTAAAAAAATGGAAAGTTTCATATGTTGACAAATCCACAAATAATAACGAAGAAAATGAGATGCTTTTTGATATAGTGTAATTTGACATATATTTTCCATGGTTGATTCATTTAGTACGTTTACACATATTTATCAGACAGTAAAACCAAATTAAACCATAATTTACTTTTAGAATTAACGGATGTGGCGCACTTCGTGAACCTCACGTTCCAGATCAATTCTTGTCCTTTAAAGGTCCCTCCATCCATTCAGCAAAATGGGATAAATCAGTGGAATTAGATAAAACGAAAACCGTTGCCGTTGTTGGTAGTGGGGCCAGTGCCATTCAAATAATTCCGTCAATTGTAGACCAAGTGAAAGAACTTCATGTTTACCAAAGAAAACCCGCATGGATATTTCCACGAACTCAATTCGAATTTCCAGCAGCAGTCAAATGGATCTTTGCATATATTCCATTAGTTATGTGGCTTTTCAGATGTTTAATTTACATCACGAACGAACTCCATGTTTCCGCATTCTATCACAATACTATACTCAGTTATCTTGGTAAGACCTTGATTACGGTCTGATTACGTTTAAAAGTTTTCCGAACTCTAATTCATTTGTGTCCTGCTTTAATTGCGTAATTTTAAATCTATTACAGCACCTAAACATGCCCGCTATCACAGAAATAAATGGATTCCCAATAACCCGGAACTTGTAGACACTCTTACACCAAAATATCCCTTCGGATGTAAAAGAGTTCTTGTTTCTCAAGATTATTATCCTGCTATGAGTAAACCAAATGTTACTGTTCATACCAGCCACATTGACAAAGTTACCGAAGATTCGCTTATTACCAAGGATGGCAACGAACAAAAAATAGATGTTAGTCTTTGTAACAATACATTACAAAATTTAGTTTTATTTGAAACTTGCAATTGTAATATCTACGTTTTTATTTACGTATTTATATGTAGGTATTTTAATATTAATATTTTAATATTAACAATCTTTTATTTTGCAGATCCTTATCTTGGCCACAGGTTTCAAGGTGCAAGATTACTTTGCACCCATGCAAATATATGGTACAGAAGGAGTTAACGTTTTAGATTTATGGAAGAAGAGTGGAGCCAAGCATTACAAAGGAATAGTCAGTAGTTGTTTGCCTAATCATTTCTATCTACTTGGACCTAATACTGTAAGAATTAATGACGGCTTTATATATTCTATATATATTTTTATATCTATTTTAATTTATTTTCTCATTTTTACATACTAATTATAACTAACCATTTCGGAATGTCATATAAACGTCCTAATGGCACATTTTGCTTACAGGCTCTAGGACACAACACAGTAATTTTCCAGATTGAGTGTCAAGTAGATTACGTAATGGCAGTACTTAAAGAAATGATGCAAAAGAATTTCAAAAGAATTGCAGTCAAGGCTTCTGTTGAAGACGAATATAGTGAAGAAATTAAAAAGGCCATGAAAAAGACAGTTTGGGGCAATTCCGAGTGTGGGTCTTGGTATGCCAACGAAGATGGGGAAATAAACACTCTCTGGCCAAAATCTTGTACTTCCTATTGGAAGGAAACGAAAAATGTCGAATTAGACAAGTTTGAATTAGAGTGATGTGTACAAGTGAGGTACAGAAAACTGTTATAATTAATTTGTAAATACAGGAGTTAACTATATCAGTCATATTTTCTTTGTTTATTTTTAGTACAAATCGTACCAAACCTGACCTTTGTAAATACAATGTCTCATTAATGTTATATATAAAGTTAAAACGTAAAATGCAAATGTATTATTATGACGTAATAAATAAAATGTATTCTGTTAATCAGTGTAAACTACTGCCACTTATTAATATACCTCTATTATTATTCTTCTGGAAAGTCGGACTTTTAAAATTCAGTAGTAGATTATTCTATTTCACACAGAGATGTTTAAAATATTTTAATTGATACAAGACATAGTAATTGTTTGCCCCACCTATACCTTTCTTATTCCTATCATTGCCATCTTTTTAGCACAAGTTTACAAATTATTTGTCCTAGTCCTACCTCACAATGTCATAGGCCCACCTAAGAGTTCCATGTATGTAACAATTAAGCAAAATGAATACAAACGCAGTGCATAGGGAGTACTCTAATAATTATATAATAACCACAACTTATTTAAAATAGAGCACAAAATAATGTTATTATTGAAATTTAATGGTAGTAGAAATAGCATATTGTGCTCTACAGAAAAATAAGACGATAGTAAACAAACAAGTTTTCTTTTATTATGGAATTATTATTACACTTTCCAAATTGTATAATGAAGTCATTAAGCACAAGGTTTGCGAATATTTGTGGAACGGAAATTTCCTACTTCAAACCAATGAGCATAATATTTATACGAAAATGTAAGTTGTTCATGTATCCAAACAGTCTTATCTTAACGAAAATACAATTAATTTCACACTATTGTTTCGTTTTCTATCTTCCCGACATTGTAATCAGAACACCGTCACATTAAAGATTGCAACCACAACATTGCATGCATAGCAAGTATTGTTTGTTGTTATCACATAAGCTTCTTTAGATTAGAATTCTCTTTGGAGCGGAGATAATTCCTGACATTGTCATTTTGTATATATATGATTGTCGTGGAAAATACCTGCCATTAGAAATGCCAGCATAATGATACCTGCTGGTACAGTGGTACATAAATCTGATAATCATAATAATAGCCAAAATTTACATCCTTTTCTATAATAATACATTCTACCATCTACTCTGTAACTCGAACCACTTAATGTTATTGCTAAGCAGTTTTCATACACATTCATCACCGTATTCGCACCATTCTTTATTTAAATTAAATAAAAATTAAATACAATTTTGGACTTTTAAAATTTTGCCACATCAAAACTGAAAACCTGCAGATTTGCAAAGAGCGAAAGTATATTACTCAAGATTTTAGAGCTTTACTCACCCTTATATAAATTTTGATATTGTTTGCATTAAAGTTTGAAATGGATACATCATATATCAATACGAAATTGTTAATCCGAAATTCATGCTTTATTTAAGGTATTTTGAAAATCCAGGGTAAGATATTAAAGAATACGGCATAATGAAATGTATATCACGGTATGGTAATGTAATTATTTGTGATAGTGATATGAATGCACTTGCAGATAGTTTGCCTTTAAGATATAAAAATTACTACTATATTAGTACCTATATAGGTAATATGTCTGTAGTCTCTTATTTTTATTATAATATGCATGAGAAGTTATTACAGCAAAAACTGTAATTGCATTTACATCTAGACAGAAAATAGTCATATTGTGGAAAAGAACTGTTCATTTTTCCCATGAGTTTTATAACCTCAGTTATCTTTGATATATATAGCATAACATACACTGCGTACATAACGTAATATACATTATTGTGACAGTGATGATGTATTCAAAATGCAGCCACAATTTTATTATCGTTAATATTTTCCTGGTCCATTCCATGCTATATTCTTTATGCATTGTATAATTTGCTATGCGCATCGTGCTTCCGACGGGCATATGAAATGCAAAAATGGTTTATAAAGCATAATGAGATCAAAATTATCTAATTAAGCTTTATGTTTCATGCTTTAGTATTTACAGCATTGAAAAAACCCACCCATTACATTTTTACATTGTTTGCCAACATTTCATGGTATAGTAAAATGACAAGTTTAAACTTGCATTTAGCTCAAGTGTATAATCATCGCACAGTCAATAAAATAATAATAGTTGTAATAATTGCATTATTGTTTGTATTATTATTATTATCTGAAAACACAATAGGAAGAAACTCAAAGACACAAATAGTAAATTCATAATAGTAGTTTTGTTTACAATGTGTATGGTATGAGTGCCCGTCTGCTAATGCTGTAATATAGTGTGATAGGAATAGTGTGTGCCGGCTACATACTTTATATGTATTTCATTTCTCACAGTTTCTTAAAACTTGAAAGTAGAATGGAATTGGTGACAGTAGTTGTTACAAGACAGGATAATAAAGTTCGCAAATCACAATTCATTTGAATGAAAAAATTATTATTGTAAATAATTCTATAAATTAAAACTTTGAAGAGGAAGAGTATCATTATTGTGTGTAATTTTTCGGCTAAAGATGACAGGCAAAGTTGGTACACAGGCAATTAATTCTCCAGATATTTGTATAATTGGAGCAGGGTACATTTTCAAAAGTTCAAATTAAAAATTAATTACAAAATATTACTTAATATCATTTTTGCAGTTTAATTTAATATAGAATGTAGAATTCAATTTATATTACGAATCTGTAATTAAAAAAGGTTTTCCGGATTATGTGCTGCTATACAAGTAAGGCAAAAGTTGGGAATAAAATCTTTTACGGTATTTGAGCGCAATTCGGATGTGGGTGGAACTTGGATGTCCAATACGTATCCCGGATGCGCCTGTGATATTGAAAGCCATCTTTACAGTTTATCATTTGAACCAAATCCAAGTTTGTAAAGTATTTTATAGATTAATATTTATTGATTACATTTTTTAGTTACCGAAAAATCCTTACTTTCCATAACATGCTTTAGGTTGGTCCAAAAGTTATTCTTCTCAACAAGAAATATGGGAATATCAAAAGAACTTAGCGAAAAGGCATGAATTGTATCCTCACATAAAGTTTAACACTGAAGTTAAACAAATAGTTTGGATTGAGAAAATAATGAAGTGGAAAGTAACATTTGTAAATATTGGAGAAGATTCCGTAAAGCATAAAGAATCTTCTGATGAACATTCTTTTTACGATATTGTGTAAGCTGAAATTTCGCAAGACTTTAACCTTTACCTACTGACGATTTGAAAATGTATTTTGTTCTATGGGCATTTTAAATGTAAGTGGGTTTATATTGATGACAACTCCTGTGACTTTTATTATTGCTCAAGATTTAACGGGACAGGAATTCTTAGAGTTCCTAATATTCCCCAGGAATTTCTTTCCTTCAAGGGACCCATAATTCACTCAGCTCAATGGGACTCGACAATTCAACTGGAAAACAAAATTGTTGCTGTCGTTGGCAGTGGAGCGAGCGCAGTGCAGATTGTTCCTAGTATTGCAGACAAAGTAAAAGAACTTCATCTTTACCAAAGACAACCTCCCTGGATATACAAAAGCAATCAGTTTCAGTTTCCTGAACTGATAAAAACAATTTTTGCTTGCATCCCTTTATTTATGTGGATATACAGATGCTTTATTTTCATCAGGAATGAATTTATCTTGCTAGCATTCAGTGCAGACTCTTTGTTTAGTAATTTTGGTAAGTCTTGCTGGTACATTAATTTTTACTTGGGAATTTAAGTAAAAATTTACATTTTCTTTCTTGATTTAAGCTACCAAACGTGCCAACTATTTCCGAAAATCTGTTCTTCAAAATAAGGAAGAGCTGTATCAGGGCCTAACACCCAAATATAAAGTCGGTTGTAAAAGAATTGTTATTTCTGATGTGTTCTATTCAACAATGGCACTTCCTCATGTAAAACTGCATACCAAATCTATTGAACAAGTTACAAAATCTTCCTTGAAAACCAAAGATGGACATGCGAATGATATCGACGTATGTACTCTTTACTAATTATAATTATAAAACAATTAAAGTTTCCATATTTATTAAGTACATGGATAATTACATTTCAAATATGTAGGTCCTCATTCTTGCGACCGGGTATCGCTATAATGACTTTTTTGGTCCAATGGAAATAATTGGAAAAAATGGAGAGAACGTTTTAAAATCTTGGATTAATATTGGACCCAGTGGTTACTTGGGAATTGTCAGCAGCAATATGCCAAATCTTTTTACTCTTTTAGGCCCTAATACGGTTAGTCAATAACCTGTATTCTATGTAAACACTACTACTGTAAATGATAGTTAAGGAAAAGCATTTTCTTATATATCAATTTACAATTTTCATTTATGTTATAGAATTTGGGTCACAATTCAGTATTGTTCCAAGTGGAGTGTCAAGTTGAATTTTCGATAAAGATCATAGGAGAATTGATTAGTAGAAGAGCAAGATCGTTTACCATTAAGCATAAAATAGAATCGGAGTACATGAGCAAAATGAAGAGACAAATGAAAAATACTGTTTGGGGAACTTCAGAGTGTGGTTCTTGGTATACTAATTCAAAGGGCGAAGTTACAGCCCTCTGGCCTGAATCTTGTACCTCTTACTGGATGAGAACAAAAGCAATCGAATTTGCAAAATTTGATTTTGAGTACATTTAAATTAGCCGAGCATTGACAAATAACAAAAAAAATATTTTATTTATTTTAAATTTTATTCACACTAAAGGTTAGTTATGATTACTATTTCTTCGATACTATACACTATGAAAATATTTATGAAAATAGCATTTCCAATTTATGTGTAATAAATTTTTATTCTCAAATAAATAATGATAGATGTTTACAAAGAAGAGGAAACACGAGATTATGGTACGTTTTAAAAACCCTTCTTCATTCAGTTTACCATTATTATATACCTATGTCGAAAACCAGAAATCAATTATTATGACAGTCTCAAAAAAGTGTACATTAATTATTTTCCCAACACTCTATTTCCATAATACACGTGCAATAAAGAACATTAATTTGTCAAACTTTAATGTCAGTGCAGACACATTAAAAACTCAGGTTGTGTTAAAAAATTATGTTTGTATGAGTTATAAATAGTAAAAGGTAGACAATAGGCAAATGAAATTAGTGAGTTGATGGTACATATAATCCAACAATTTGCTGTGCATGACCATGAAGCATGTAATCCGTGATTCTATCTGCATTGTTGTAATTATTTAATGAAGTTATATAGTAATTAGTTGTTGAAAGGATAAGTACTATGTTTAGGTCGACATAAGCAACAGAAATGAGACATTTCTTTGCTTATGCTATTAGATGAATTTGTGAAAACCATCTAATTTCCTTCTACCTAACGTTGTAAGTGCTACGCATTGACCCATTGCTATCAATACTAGTGTAATATGTCAATGCCATTTCTTCAGCAAAATACTTTTCAGCTATTCCTGTTGGTGAAGTGAGAGGATGTAAACAAGCAGTAGATATAATGTGAACGAGAGCATTGCTGTTGTGAATAAGGTCGGAGGGTCGGATTACATAGTATTTTAAACTTATACAATTTAATTGTTAAATACAAAATGCAATAATTATTTATTCGCGTATCCTCTTATTTTATAGACGAAATACGAAGCTGGTGATATATATCTAGACATGCAGTGGCATACAGGAACATAAGCAGCTGTACGGTAGTATTAAGCGGTAGTTTGCTTACGACAAAGTATGTTTAGTATCACTTATACAAATTCATGGAAAAAGTAAATAATAATTATCTTTTAGTAATGCAACAATTAATAATTTTATTCGTAATAATATGTGGATGTCTATTTATTTTACGCCTATAGCAGTATGCAGTACTTCGTAAAAGTATGCAAATCAAAAAAATAGTATAGAATAACAAAATTAATACTATGCGTGCTACAGTACATAAATGACATTACAGTACAGCGATTTCCGAAATTGTTATCATAACCCGCATCCGAGAAGAGATTTCTTTTGTGTGTAGTGTGTAGTACACTAGTACAGTGTACTTGTACGCACAGTTCCGCTATAGAAAATGTTATTGATCTCTACATATATACATTCATTGCAGAAATCTCAACGAATATAGCAGAAATCTTCTGGTGACATCGGTACACACTATGCATTCGGCACTTGCTGATATTACAACTCTTATTCAGATTGGCTATGCAGTAATTCTATACTCCATCCATGCTTTGAGCTTTGCTGCTTATATACAATATTGATACAACTGCATGGACACACCAAAAAGCACATTGGCATACATTCATACATCTATACGATACGTACTCTATAAAGAAAGATTAGCTGCAAAAACCGCCTTATTTTCTACAGTACATGTTTACAAACTATTTTGTTTAAAAAAATGTTAGTACATAATTATGAGGTAGAATACATTGCATTTAATTCTAGCATTATAATTACAATTTGCTAAATTATGGAAACACTGCAATTGGAAAATATACGAATATGAAATACACAGTACAGCTTTTGGTTCTTTTTATTAGAGTTGGTTGTTGTGTTACCTTGTAAGGAAGGATGGAAGGAATATCAGTGCGTATAACATAAAAACTTTATATAAAGGCTATATGAATGTAAAAAGGATCTATTGTGCATTATATGCAATGGTGACTGTATAGAATTTTTTTGCACATAACTGCTGTGAGTATGTGAATGTGACTTTCATTCTCTCTCGTAAGACAACTTTACGGTTGTTGTTTGCAGCAGGTAGATAAACATCTTTTGTACATTCAGCAATTTCAGCAGCAACATAAATGAGAGGACTTCTTTGTGAATCACGCATTTATCATGCAGACTTGCATTTGAACTTTATTCAAACAAAAGTAAATTATTTGGAATTTGGTGTACAGATTTGTGTTTTGTGTGGACCTTTCTCGTAAGAACATTACTTTCCATCTCATTTTTCACTGTTTTGTTGGCATTTCCAAACTTGGTCGTGTAACTGGTGTAGTAATATAGATATCATATGTGTTAATATTTTCCACCCACAGGAAAACTATAGCTTAAGTCCTCAATCAGTAATACATCGTTATCCATCGTTATCTTATCATTGTGTTTTATGCTGTGTTTCAAGTTTCAAGAAAATACCAAACTTCAATTTTATATTGTGTGACAAGTATTTTGCGCATGGTTAGCTTAAGTTATTCTTCTTAGAGAAAAATAGCAGTGATGTAAACTACATACCTGTAACTAATAATACGCCGAACAAAGAGATCTCTAGGTTATTAAGAAGCAGAAGCTTCTTTATAAGAATGCACTGAACAATACGTCTGTCTGTCCGGCCGTCCGTTGGTTGTATAACTCCTGAACGATTTGTGACAATTACTTAAAACATTTCTATTTTGTTTTTGGGGTCCAGAGGGAGATCAGGGTTAAATTTGAGGTCAATCGGTTTAACCCTTTGACCAAAATTTGAGCCAAGTCCTGCTAAAGTCATGGGCTATAAGGTCTATACTTCTGCTTCTTCTCTATAAGAATTGGTTGCAATGGTTTATTAGATATTGCATATTACTGATATTACCAAACAACATTCAACCGTCCTTGGCTGACGGAGGGCAAATAAAAAAGGCTAAGCACTTAACCTTAGCATATTAAATTTTGCTGTTTATCCCTATAAGACAAAAGCAGTTTTGAACAGGAAGAAATGGAATGGCTGTGTGAATAGCTGCGAAATTACGAGTTTTTACTTCCAAAATCAAACATTCTTTATTGATAAGGCCAAATTCTCAGACCTAGTCGGTGCTGCATAAATATTGGGTAGGATGCATTTAAGAATTGATACAAATGTCATAATAGCTAGTCAGAAAATCTCACGGGTTCAGACAAAGGTGATTTGACTTGGTTTGCTGGTCTCAATAAAAACTGCTAACCAACTTCGATCAAGTTCGAAGAACCGGTAAATAGGCTAAAGAAATTTATTAACGCTTATAACTAAATAATTCTACTAATGATCCAATTAGTTGTCGAAAGCAAAAATTAGGAAAATAAAGTTTACCTATCCTTCATACTTGGAGGACAGAGGTACTATTTTCCCTATTTTGCCCATAATTTACTAAGACCTATATATAAGTACCTTTGACCAAGTGTAGATTTAGGTTGAGTTACTTTGTACCATTTTAACTAGGTATTCCTATAATACATGACATGCACAGATAAATATGTGTGATAGCGTATAGGAAAACATAATTATCTTAATTGCTAACAAATTGCATAGAATATATAGGCATGTGTAGATGTCAATCAATAATCATTTGTACCTGTTTAAGTTACATTAATATTACAGGTCAAGAGGCCAATTAGAATAAGGTTGGCAGGAATTTTGCTGAAGCCGCAGTCTATTGTTGTCTATACTGTACCATGTTCAATGGGACATTGGCAGTTAAAATACTTTGCTTGTGTCTAATGCGATTCATAAAACAAGGTTTCTTAATTTTCGACTTCCGTTTGTGCTGCGGTAATAATCTTCTAATGTCTTGTTACTATTTGTAGTAGTTATGAAAAAGCTTTAGGGGAAGAGTTAACCTATGTGTCAGGTCTAACCTATGCTTTGATTTCATCCATACTTTGATTTCATCCATACATTAAAGTTCATATTATCTATGTTATTACTCACCTACAACTACTATTTAGTTACAATCTAACCTTCTTTTCGCTGTGATAAGAGTTCAATTATTACCTATAGCTACCTATGTCAATATTGAACTCTACTAGTCTTGTAAGGTAAGGTTTTTGTAGAAAAAGTTAGCCGAAAATCAGAAATTATATAACTGTGGTAGTATTACAGATTGACGGAAAGATGCGCTATTGATAATTAGTACTAACTGCCTAGTTGATTTGTACTACTTTATTTTACCTAGGTAAACGTAATTAATGATGATTAGCAAAAGTAGTTGTTTGTTTCTAAAATAGATTAGTTATGCAGAACAGGGAAAGGTTCGGCATAAAATTATTTGGTTACTGTACAATAAAAAGCAAGGCTTTCCTGCAAATGCAGAAATCAAAAATAAATAGGCTTGCATTAGATTACATTCTAGTGTTTACGATTATTTAGCAATGTGAGAACAAACATTACTTTTCCTCAGCAAAAGTTCACATTGCAGAATAATAAGCGGGGTTAACAATAATTTTCTGTTCTTCTAGCTAATGAACATGAATTTCTGAACTTGATAAAGTGCATAAAGTTTGTACTTACATAATAATTTTATTAGGCACGATATTCTCATGAAACTGCACAGCCAATAGTGAAACCTAGCATCGTCCTGGCTTAAAATTGCATCGTTAATATGTGGATGCGCATTTTAAACATCATTTCCGTTTTTATCGTAGTATTTAACTCCGTAATTAACCATCCTTTCATTCACATTAATAATAATTATTGCAAACGCCTGTTAAACAACTTGAAAATCCCTTAAGAAGCAGAATAGGTTATAAAGTGACAAAAGCAGAATTTTCATTCACCATGTTTTCATGTAATAGTCACCTGGACATATATTGTCAACGGTTTTCAAAATACGACTTAAACCAGTTGGTATTAATGTTACAGGGAGACGGAGACACACTCTGGGATACATTATGTAAACCGTTAGTCACATATAATTTCTTTTTCAAACTATATAAGTCTTCAAAATTTTCCCTGTTATTAAAAATAGTACTTAAAGCCGTAGGGGGCCTTTCGAAAAGGGTTCCATTTATTTACATGTGAATGACTACAGAATTGACAGCGTGGATGATAAAACCAATTATCTCGCTATGAACGCAATATGAGCTCCAGTCCCGTTTGCTTCCCTACACCACTCTAGTTTTTCTAGAAGCAGCTGAAATATTTAAGATCTCGTTTTTGCAAGAAATGTAACAGTAGTAACATCATAATATTTTTTATGTCTCATCCATAGGAAAAGGTACAGACCATATTGCATGTAGTTTTTCGTCTAAAGCCAGGTCTAATTCAAGGACATCGGACAAAAAGGATTGAAATGAAATCAGATAATTGTAGTTACATCACTTCCAGAACTTGTAAAGGAAATGCATACAAACTTTTATCACCTGTATAGTACTTTAATATGCTTGAAAGACTAAATATGATTTTACAATCCACATTTGTTTTTTTCAGTACTTGACTTTTGATTTCACTTAAAAGTAAGAACGTAGTTGAATTCGTTTCGCAATTTGAACAAGACATTATGCCTGGAAAGAGGTCTTCCGCTGACAGAAAACCAGAAATTGGAATTATCGGAGCTGGGTAAATACAGTAAATATTTAGTGTATATGGACTTATATTAAAGCTCTTGCTATAAAAGTTGTATAATATAATGTTTAAAAAATGCTGGTAATTTATTTAAAAATTCCCGAAAATTAGATACTTATGGACATAATTTTTTAATATGCAAAATCTACAGCTTAATAATTATTGGTCCATACAATGTTTATTACTGCGATATTTTTTATCTGTAAAACTAGGGTTTCTGGACTATGTGCAGCAATTCAGCTCCAAAAGCAGTTGGGGTTGACTTCGTTCACTTTGTTCGAGCGCAATTCCGATATTGGTGGTACTTGGTTAACTAATACCTACCCAGGATGTGCTTGTGATGTAGAAAGTCACTTATACAGTTTTTCATTTGAACTGAATCCTAGTAAGTATTTTCTAACATTATGGCAACTATTAGTTTACTTTTTTAATTATTGGACAATGAAAAATTTGACAACTTAAAATTGTAGTAATATAATTTGTACTTCAAAATAATTTCAAAATCGTAGATTGGTCAAGCAATTTCCCTTCCCAACAGGAGATATGGGAATACTTCAAAGGTGTAGCAAAAAAGTACAATGTTTATTCGCATACGAAATTCAACACTCACGTAAAAACGGTAACATGGGATGAACATCTTTGGAAATGGATTGTCGTCCATGTGGATATGAGTAAACTTGATGCAGTGGAAGTTGAAAGCACTTTCGATATTGTGTAAGATTTTAAAATTTATCAAATTGAAAGCTTTTTCACGTTTGATTTTGCTAAGCACTATTGTTTTTTGACATTTTCATCTTACATCCCATTTTACTCTATTAGACTTGTTGGAACAGGCGCTTTACGAGTTCCATATATTCCGAAAGAATTTCTTTCCTTCCAAGGGCCACTAATTCACTCTGCAGAATGGGACCATAATGTAGAATTAAGAAATCGAAAAGTGGCTATAGTTGGTAGCGGAGCTTCAGCAATTCAAATAATCCCAAATATTGTTAAGGAAGTGAAAGAGTTACATGTCTACCAAAGAAAACCTGCCTACGTAATGCCAAGGCGTCAATTCGATTTCCCCAAATTTGTGAAACAAATGTTTGCTCAAATACCGTTACTAATGTGGATATTTAGGTGTCTTATATTTCTCTACCACGAATTAGTATTTCCATTATTTAATCCGAAATCACTGCTTCACAAATTGGGTAAAAATAATCTCATCTACTATAATTAAATGTGACCTTGTTTTAGAACGATTATGATAATGGATTTGAAGATGATGTTCTTTTTATTTTGCAGTTCATAGGGAATCGAGACGCTATCGAAGAAAACAGATTCCAAATAATCGGACTTTATGGAAAGCTTTAACTCCACAATATACACTAGGGTGCAAGAGGCTTTTAGTATCAGAAGATTATTATCCTGCTATGGATCTTCCAAACGTTAAGTTGCATACATCTCAAGTTGATAAAGTTATTGGACATTCAATTCACACCGTAGACGAGCATTCAGAAGAAATCGAAGTAAATAACTTTTGCCTAAATAAGCATGACCAATAATAACCTATAGTTTGCACTAATAATCTTAAGAGTGTTTAATTTGAGGAGAAATTGAAATAACTTTTAATAATGTAAACAGCAATTTTCAACTGAATTTTTAACTTATATTTTGGTAATAACAGGTATTGATCCTGGCCACAGGGTATCGTATCCAAGATTACTTTGCACCTGTAGAGGTATATGGATTAGATGGTGAGAATATTCTCAAGTCATGGAAGAAATATGGACCACAGTCATATTATGGTATTACTGGCAGCAGTTGTCCCAATTTGTTTTACTTATTAGGACCTAATACGGTACTTTGGCATTATGATAACTTTATTACAAATATAAAATAAATTTAATATAGTTTACCAGAGCAAGCACTGAAAAATAATCTGTGAAAAATAATGAGATATAGTTATCCCAATAATTACTGACAAATTGACCTTATACTATAATTATTATTACAGGGACTGGGGCACAATTCTGTCATATTTCAAATAGAATGTCAGACGAACTTTGCGATGGCTCTAATAAAGGAAATGATGGCACGAAATGCTCGGTACACTTGTTTGAAACCAGCAGCTGAAAAAATGTTTATGAAAAAACTGAAGGAGGATATGAAAGAAACTGTTTGGGGTACTTCCGAATGTGGTTCTTGGTATGCTGATGCTAGAGGAGAAATTACAACTCTGTGGCCTAAAAACAGCATTGAATACTGGAGGCAAACGAGAAAAGTCGACTTCTCCAAATTCGAGTTTAAATCGTTGTGATATTGTTAAATGTTTCTACGATAATTTTTTTACATTTCTGTTTCATGGGTCATATAAATACTATTTTACTAAAGAACTATCTCACTATAGCATAAAGATATGTTTATTGAGAATGTGTATTGTACATAACATTGATAACATTCTGTAATATCTTTTTCTATGAAGATGTTCTTATTTTGATGGTTGTTTGTAATAATCAAAAAGATTTCTGCCTTTTCTGCGATGTATTAAATCTTCAATGATATCAGAATACTATATAATTCTTTTAGTATGATTGTGTTTCTGTGTCATACATTATATAATGTTTGTGCAGAGTTGTACTTTTATAAATGCCAGTAGCCAGTGTCTGAACAAGTAACATGTGTATTTTATAGGTATATGCAATCTTCTGTAACGATGGTTGATGCTCTGCTGCACAGTGTAAATACAAAATATAGGCATTTAAACTTTTCAATTGCAAAAGTTTCCATTGTGTATACATGATATACGCAATCCGGAAATTAAAAAATCTCTCCTCTATCATTTCTTTTACTGTACTATATATGCATGCTCAATGCTCAACCAAAGCTGCTTACAACGCAGCTTAATCATCTATCGCGCACGAAATATCTATGTATATAACTACAATATCATATTATAAGCATAGATATTGCAAGTTTGCAACTCTTTTGTTCATATTCGTCTCTCATTCCTGTTCACTCTACTTATCTCATCAATACGCTGCGGTTGTCTGTTTACTTAGGCACTGCCATATGAGTAAAATTTGGGTTTGTTATTCACTTACAATCAACGCGTCCTTGTGGCCTGCGGAATTAAATCTAATGGTAAGTATAATATTTTCAAAATAGCCGTACTAAGTGGTCTATATTTTTTGACTTATTTAATTTGTAATTACGATACGATTCTTCTCTTGTTTGCTAACGTTTTAAGCCCGTTACAACACGAGTGTAACAAAGAATCGTGGGGCAGTGTGTTGTTTGACCCCATTTTGGAACTTGACCTTCCTTTAGACCTCAGAAGCATACACACAAAGTTTTGACGAATTCGAAAGGCAGACGGATTGCTCGAGATCTTACTGTATAGTAGTCTCTATGCAATTCTTAATAAGCCAAAGAACCATTGTTTACAAATTATTTAACGTTCTTAGTCACTGACTAAGGATGACTAATAGTCAGTGATATACATATTCCTGTCATCAAGAGAATTAACTTGTGTTATGTATGATTTATGATGAACTGAATGACAAAATTGATATTTAAGATACATCGTAAAATGCATTTAAGCAGACGATTTGCCATTCAGCAACGAAAATGACTATAAATATCCAATTTCATGAAAATAAAATTTAACTGCTAATTTTAAGGCTTGCAGGATTTTCTCATATAGCCTTACTGAAGTTTTTTTCCGTGTTTCATTTAGCATCGTGTAGTTTATATGGCGTCGACAAGCTGTTAGTAATGCGAACTATGGTAGGTGATAGATAAGATAAGGCATTAAAATTGCAACAATTTAATTGTGCGTCGAGTTCACTTCACAGTGTATTAAGTACTTTGATGATTTCAGTGCAAATGGATAAAAATATCATTGGAAGTACAAAACATGAGTAATGGATCTACAAAACATTGCATTTGCATTACATCGTACATTCTTTGTACATCCCCTGTCGGTAGCCACTATGTGTTAAGCCTAAATATTAGAAAAGTTATTTCAAGTACGATGTCTAAACAATTTTTTGGACAGAAAATTTAAGGTGATGCAATCGTAAGAAATACTGTGTTGCACGTATTTCTTTCAAAAATTTAAATGTTGGTATAATGTAATTCGTAGCTTAATAATTACAGTTCGAAATCGTAATTTTTGCAAATAGGACTCTGTCCAGTGCAATTTCTAGGTACAGTTTTGACGAGGAATTCTCATTTTCTCATTCGGGTGGGAAGTAAGAATAGTTTAAACCACGAATACCTGATTTGAAAGTGCCTAGTTGCAATTGTCAAGTAAAGTAAAACTTGGTTAATTAACATTTTTTACTTTCCCACACTGCCTCCGCAGAACAACAATTCGCACTTACATAACGAACTTACATATCCATTTTCATATTGTGGTGCTTACTAAAGTAAGTAATGACACATAATTCTTTGTTAACCAAGTCGAGCGATGGGTTACTAGGAATTTGCATGGCAATTACATATTCAAGGTTGAAGTACAACTAAGCTTATATTATAGGTACCCTAAGCGCTTAAGTAACACAACCAGCTAGTGCACACACAACTATAATTTGCATATTTTTCAGATTAAGTGGATGCTGGATTTTTAGGTTATGCCTGACGAAGCCATACGTAACAAGACCTACTGCCTTATCAACATCTATTTCCTTCAATGGTTGCCAACTCTGAAATAGCTATGCCTGAAACTGAAAGAAAGCATTTAGTGGACAAAAAGCCTACTATTGGAATTATCGGCGCTGGGTAACTTACCTAATTAACACGATAATCTGATACTTTATGTATCTACATATACAGTATAAAGCGATGAATTATACCTCTACCTCTAAAACTATTATTTTAAACTGACGATTATAATTTTCTTTTATTGAAAAATCGGCGATTCTTTCAAATATATGTACTAATATTTGAATCTGCTAGAATTTCAAAAATATTTAACTTACTATTGATCGTTATCTTTTTTATGAAATCTTTCATTAAATAAATTCTTTCTGATATTCTCCTGAAATAGAGTCTCTGGTATTTGTGCGGCAATTCAGCTCCAAAAACAACTGGGATTGAATTCTTTCACTTTATTCGAGCGCAATTCTGATATTGGGGGTACTTGGCTGACTAATACTTACCCTGGATGTGCCTGCGATATACAAAGTCATTTATACAGCTTCTCTTTTGAGCTAAATCCTAGTAAGCATTTTGTTAATAAAGGTTGCAAGGAAAAACTTTTGATTCAATTTTCAGACTAAAAAATTTTCTGAACTGTTCTTACTGCTCATTTAAAACGGAATGTTTTCAAATACTTTTATTTACAGTTTTGTCGTGTTTTAACGGTTTATTATTAAATAATTATTAAGTTCATTTTCCAAAACAGATTGGTCAAAAAGCTATCCTTCTCAAACTGAGATATGGGACTACTTTAAAGGTGTAGCAAAAAAGTACAATGTTTATGCTCATACGAAATTCAATACTTATGTAAAAAAGTTAACATGGGATGATCATCTTTGGAAATGGATTGTCGTCCACGTGGACATTAGTAAACTTGATGAGGTGGAAGAAGAAAGTAGATTTGACATTATGTAAGATTAACATTTTTTCATTTTTAATTTATAATTTTTTTATTGAATGTATAACGAGTATCGGAATTATATTGTCCCTAAAGGATAACTGCAGTCGGGGCTTTGCGAGTTCCTTACTTTCCTAAAGAATTTCTTTCATTCGAAGGACCATTAATTCACTCCGCAGAATGGGACCATAATATACAAATAAAAGACAGAAAAGTGGCTGTAATAGGAAGCGGAGCTTCAGCAATCCAAATTATTCCGAATATTGTTAAGGAAGTGAAGGAGTTGCATGTATACCAAAGAAAACCTGCTTATGTGATGCCAAAACTGGAGTACACATTTCCTGACATGGTGAAATGGTTCTTTGCAAAAATTCCACTACTCATGTGGTTATTTAGGTGTGCCTTATTTCTTACAAAGGAAATACTCTTTCCAGCATTTAATCCGACTTCCTTTCTTCATAAACTCGGTAAGTATGCCCAAAGACCATGATATTGTATTTAAGATTGTAAAATTGTTCTGAAAAATACAATTTATTGCTCATTCTTTTTACAGCTATTAGAGATTCAAAACGCTTTAGGAAAAAACAAATTCCAAATGATAGCAGCTTGCGCGCTGCTTTAACTCCTCAGTATGCTTTCGGGTGCAAGCGTGTTTTAATTTCGAACGACTACTATCCAGCAATGACTCTTCCAAATGTTCAACTTCATACTACTCAAATCGAAAAAGTTATTGGCACAACAATTCATACCGTTGATGGACAATCCGAAGATATAGACGTATGAAAATATTCTAATAGTCATTTGTATTCCTCTTTTTACTAGCAAGCTTTTTGTCTAAATATGAAAATTGTTGCAAGAATGAGGAATAATTCATCTATTTTTTATAAGTATTTCTTATGAAGCTCTTAAAAATTGATTTTTGAAGGTTTTGATTCTGGCCACTGGCTTTCGTATCCAAGTAAGCTATCTGAATCTGAATTAAATCTTACTTTATTAATTTGTATGCAGGGAAATTATAAATTAATGTACATATATATAGGATTACTTCGCTCCTGCAGAAGTGTATGGACTAAACGGAAAAGATGTTCTCAAGGCGTGGAAAAAGGATGGACCCCAATCTTACTACGGAATTACTGGAAGTGACGGTCCCAATTTATTTACTCTACTTGGACCTAATACTGTAATTTATTGCTTCATATACCATACAAAAATTTCTTTTGTAGATTCAGTAAAAATTCATATATTGTAGAGATTACAAAGACTTTTTAATGTATGCATTGTAAAGTAGGAATTTGTAACTAAATACTAATTGTTATCATTTTATACAGGGTCTTGGTCACAACTCCATAATTTTCCAAATAGAATGTCAGGCAAATTTCATTATTAAAGTAATAAAGGAAATGATGACAAGAAATGCTCGCTATGTACATTTACATCCAACTGCTGAAAAAGAGTTTATGCAGAAACTGAAGGAAAATATGAAAGGAACTGTTTGGGGTTCTTCCGAATGTGGTTCTTGGTATGCTGATGCAAGAGGGGAAATCACCACTCTGTGGCCTCTGTGTTGCATTGAATACTGGAGACAAACGAAAAGTGTGGATTTCTCAATATTTGAGTTTAAATCTCTGTGATTTCTAAGAATTGCGATGTCCTTACAAGAGTTCCCAATAAAAGTGCAATCAATACTATTTTACTTTTGTGTTTATGCAATGATAAAAGCTTTTCAAATGTTGCAAATTTTGAAAAGTATTGTTATTTGAAATAAATAAAAATAAATATATGTTGACTATCCATATAACATATAACCCTTATTTCCAATCCCAAAGGACCTTTATATATTTCTGAGCATTAAAATCATTATCCATTATTTTATAAGAAATACTCCAACCACAGATATTAGATATACTAATATATAAATATTTTTAGATGTGTATGGTGTATGTATAGATTGATTTGTTTTTGCTCAATTTGCATATAAACTTTGCTTGTTTTATTCATGGTCTAGTTTCAGTTTGTTGCATTGGTAGGTAGGATTACGACAGAGGTAATAAGTATATGAAAATATAAATCCATATAAATCCATGTTTTCATTTTTTTTATAAATATTATGTGAATTACTACAAGTGTGTTTTTATTTGCAATTAAAAATCAATCCCAAAAGCATTTCTTTTGTAAATGAGCATCTTTATGTACTAATATTTGACTGATATAAAGACACATAAAGAACCTGTCATAAGTAGTGCAGCTAAGTTTAGCTTCTTTAGGAAAGGCTTCATAAATAGAAAACAGTACATTTTATATTATTGTTTATAATGGGAATGGTGATTCCGAAAGTGTATAATGATTATATATATCGACTTATGGCAGAAACAGTTATGACTATGCTGGCAGTTAAATATTTAATACCTGAATCAACTCAACTGTATTAGCCCTCACTGTACCTGTAAAATGTTGATAAAACCTGTTTCGTCATTGTGCTTACTGAAGGTTAAATATATGTGTACATTTACTGTACAATACATGTGTGTACTACTTCTACATTGCTTGCAGACAGTTTACTCGTACATTGACGATATCTACAACGAACTTAAAGTAAATAGTAAGCATACAACTTTCAACTTCAAGACAGTTTTAAGATAGTTTTGTGCCATTGTGCCCATCCAAAGCAAAGTTGTTTATGAAAGGTGGTTTATTACAAACGTAGATATCTAAACTGAATTGGTGCAAAAGTCACTTAAAAATAGTAGCCAATTCTTAATCCAAGTATGGTAAAATGGCAATTAATAAAAACTCAAAGGTTCAATATAGTCCAAGTGTGTGTATCATAGGTGCTGGGTAAGAAAAGTACAATTTTAGTGTCTTTATTTACAGCAAATTAGCAAAGTAAATAGTCTGTGAATTATTGAAAATAATGATCCAAGTATTCAGAATAAATTAATTCAGATTAATGGTAAATTGTAAGATATTTTATGTCATGTACCATAATATTTAATTTTGACAATTATAAGGTTCTCTGGTCTGTGTGCAGCTATTCAGTTTATACGAAGACTAAAACTAGTAACATTTACGATTTATGAAAGTCGTTATGATATCGGGGGAACTTGGCTAGTGAATACTTATCCAGGATGCGCCAGTGATATTCAGTGTCATCTATATAGCTACTCATTTGAACCCAATCCATGTAAGTCTACTTTTAATTTTTAACTTTTAATGAGTCAAATTATAATTTTGTTAATAATATTCCTGATTGCTTAGATTGGTCATCAAACTATCCGGCTCAGAAAGAAATATGGAGTTACCAAAAGGGTCTGGTTGACAAATATAATTTATATCCCCACATTCAATTTAACACGGAAGTAAAAAGTGCAACTTGGGACGAGGAATTAAGGAAATGGAGAGTTGTCTTCATAGAAAAAAATGCTAACTCCTCCCAAGCGCAAATTGAAAGGGAACTATTATTTAACATTGTGTAAGTTAATACTGAAAACTTTTATTTGCATTTAATATTTCATTATTTTTGCCCTATGGTTATTGTATTCAACATAAATTATATAATTTCAGAATAAATGCCTCTGGTAGTCTCCGTGTACCAAATATCCCAACAGAATTTCTGTCTTTTAAGGGTCTTATGACTCATTCTGGAGACTGGAACCCATCGATCTTATTCGATGAAACAAAAACAGTAGCAGTAGTAGGAGCCGGTGCAAGTGCAACCCAAATAATTCCAGCAATTGCTGAAAAAGTCAAAACACTTCATGTGTACCAAAGACGTGCACCTTGGATCGTTCCATACACCCAGTGTTCATTTCCCGAAAGACTGCAAAAACTTTTCGATTACTTTCCAATTCTTATGTGGATTTTTCGATGTCTCATTTTTCTATTCAATGAAATTCACTACTCAGTTTTTCATGTAAATACTCTATTAAACACAATAGGTAATTCATATAGCTTACAATTCTTAAATACACCAATAAAGTTTTCATATACTAATTATTTCTTCCTTTTTTGTAGCTCCCTTAAGAGTTAAGTTCTTTATGAAGAAGCAGCTGAAGAAGAAGGAAAGACTTTTTGAGGACTTGGTTCCTAAATACCCATTTGGTTGTAAAAAAGTTGTTCTGTCCAATGATTATTTTTCTACATTGACACTGCCACATGTTCACGTTCATACTAGTCCAATAACTCAAGTCACAAAGGATAGCATATTTACTGAGAACGGCGAAAAACAAAAAATTGACGTATGTATTAAAACTAACAACAGCAGTTGTGAAATTGAAAATCTAGAAAATGGGGTTCTTTTTTGCACAACATGATTGGATTTTTCAGATTCTAGTTCTAGCAACCGGTTTTTGTCCACAAGAATTTTTCTCTCCAATGAAAATAATTGGGAGACACAAAGAAGATATTCTGAACTCGTGGAAAACTTTTGGGCCAAAGTCATATATGGGAATAACGAGTTACAGTACACCTAATCTGTTTACGATTTTCGGACCAAATACGGTAAGTGCTACTGCTACCTAAAAATTGTAAAGTATGTTAAGTATGATTATGCAATTTCAAAGCCAGTAATAAGTCACATATTGTACGAAAACTTATGCTTTATTAATTCTTTTCACGTATTATAGTCACCTGGACACAACAGTATTTTATTTATGATAGAATGTCAAGTAAACTTCATAATTTCTGTGATAAATGAAATGGGACGACGAAAAAGGAAAGTTACAAATGTGAAATTGTCTGCAGAAGAGAGGTACATGGCCAAACTTCATGAGAAACTAAAAACGACAACATGGGCAAACTATAATTGTGGTGCTTGGTATAAAAACGCCCACGGGGTTATCACAACTCACTGGCCGTCTAGTTGCATTGCTTATTGGAGACATACAAGAAAAGTTGACTTTTCAAAATTTGAATTCTACTAAACCCTGTTCAAGAAGTGAAGGAGTTCCCGAATTCACAAATAAGTATAAGAGTACATACAAATTTATGTAAAAATTATTGTGTAATGTACCTGTTATGTAATTGTATTACGTAGATTATAAAATAATTATTGTTGAGATGAATTAATTGTATTCATACTTTATTTGCTTGGTACAAAACAAAACTTTACTCTTCACCTTTTCTTTCCACCCTGCAAATATCAACAAAATCCTTGAGCCCCAAAACATTACCAATGTTAATTTACTTTCTTACCTTAGCTAACTGGTAATTTAATTCATCGATTGTGTCCTTCTGTGCTGTTAATTTCTCATTCATATTGGCCAAATGTTCTGTCATGGTGCTTAGCTGTGACTCGTACGTTCCTTTGGTTAAATTGAGCTCTTCGTTTAAATCTTTCAGTTTATCCTCCAAATTTTTCAAAAGAGAAGTTTTGTCCGATTGCTTTTGCAATGAGATTTTTAATTGGGCTTCTAAATTCTTAACCTGAGGGTTCCAAACAAAGTTCATGTACTCTTCATTATAATTACCTAAAATATTACTATTTAATGTTTTAAGTTCTGAATTTACTTCGCTATAGAATGTGACGGCTTTGCTGTCGCTGAGCTGCAGTAAGGCAATTAATTCGTTGACTCTCCCATTTAGATATTCTTTGACTTCTTTTTCATAGCTTCTTCCCCATGCCTGTGGGTCATCTGATATTACGTCTATTTTACCTACCTGCGTACGTTAAATGCATACAATATTCGTTTCCCAATAATTTTGACTTTACCAAAATTAAAATTCGTTAATTATCAAAGCAAACCATTGAAGTAAAAGATTGGACAGTTTCTGTAGACGGAGTTATTTCTCCACTCATTAAATCTTCTTTTCCTAATTGCTTTAGTATTCCTTTGGCCTCTTCCCATTTCTTTTGCATTTTGAGAAAAATAAGTAAAATAGTAAATTTAATTGTCCCTACAATTATTACTATTGTCATTTAACAACGTACCATAAATATTTTAGAGTATTTCATTTTTAAAAGTTGATACTCTAACATCCAGTGTTCTTTCATTTGTTCTGCAGTTGTAAGTTTACCAACTAAATCTGGCATATTGACACTATCTTGACCTTGTGGAACGACCGGGCTTGAACGGATTTTTTCTTGTAACTGGTCCACTTGCTCTCTGTAAGCTTCTATCTCATCCAAGGCATTTTGAAGTGTAAATTTTAGCGTACGCAGTTCTGACTCCAATTCATTTTGTTTTTCCTGTTTGAAATTAAAAATATTTAATGCTAAATGTTAATGAATAACGAAATCTCTGAAATACATTCAGATTTAAACTTACAATTAATTCATCTGATGGTGACCGAAAATTTAATTGATCATTCAAAGCTTCTAGTTCACTTCTATGTGTCTCTTCCATTTCTGCAAGCTTAAAATTTCAAAAACGTTAGAATTGAAGTAAATGAGACGAATATTAAAAATAACAAATAATTTACTTAAAATAAATATGAAACCTTTTTATTAAGTTGTATATTTTCATCGATTTTCGATAACAATTCGAGGTCAAATTGACCGTGACCAGGTACGGTGACATCTTGCTGAGTTTTCTTCTTTCCTTTACTCTGTTTGGGAAATTAAACAAATCAGATACGAGATACCCATATTTCATCCTAAAAAGATAATTTTGATAAGCTATTGTAAAATATAAAACTCACATTGGCTAAAGATAGTTCTTCTTGAAGAAAACCAACTCTCTTCTCCAGCTGAGTATTTCTAAAGCTAAGACTATCCATTTCCTGCTCATTCTTTCTGATTGTCTGATCTTTTACTTGCAGTTCATCCTATAATACATTTATTTTTCAATTATTAATGTGTGAATGAAATAAAGTAATACTTGATAAAAACGAGCATATGGAGCTGTAAATGTAAATGCGGAAATCATGGTTTCGGTATTTCCCACTTCCCACCCCAATAGTTTGGACACCTGGGAAAGTTGGGAAAGTTGGGAAAATTGCTAAAAAGCGGGAATTATGTCCAAACTCTGGGAAAGTTTGGGAAAGTTTATATTGTACACGTGGAGTGTAAAATATGCCAGTGATAATTCGGTTTAAGATTCAAGATTCTTAGATTCTTATATCTTAAGTATTAAAAAGGAAGCAATTAAAATATCCATCACATATTAAATGAATGCACTGTCCATTATAGCAACAAGTAACGAAAAATCCTATTCTAATAGCACAAGTCCTTGAAAAAATTGCAAAAATTATATAGTAAATGACAATTCTATGACCCAAGAAAGCAAATAGCCCATTACACTGAAATTTAAACACTTAAAATAGTTATATAAGTAAGTTGGCGAAAATTGATAAGCGACTTTTCATTACCAATCTGTACTTTAGGAGCTTCAGATAAAGGTAAAAATATTATAAATTATAAAGCATTTAAAGAAAATACATCTTAAATTTTCCGTATTGTTTGTAGAATATCTTTTATCTTTTCAATAACAGTATTCGGTCAACAGCAATATTTTGACTTCCAGAGGTTTCAAAACTTGTTTCATAACTCATTCTTTGGCATACTTTAGCTTTAATGCGTGATTTGCTTGCTCTGTAACAACTTTCCCGGAACTTTCCCATATTTCCCAACTTTCCCACTTTTTGTCACAAAAAAATAACTAACCCACCCGGGAAAGTTGGGAATATTCCCAGTGTGGGATAATTCCACCCGAAACCTTGGCGGAAATTAAAAATCACTTTACCTTTAGCTCTGCACTTTTTGCCTGTTCATCCAATACTGCTTTCTTCAATACATTTACTTGTGCCCGTAACTGAAGTCATCAATAAAATAATACAATTGTAATAAAATTAGAATACAGGACAATACTTTTATTTTATCGCACTTTATAATAAATTCACTTTAAATATGCATACTAAAATACCTTACCTTTGCATATTCGGTAGCTAGTTTTTGGTACTTTGAATTTAACTCCGAATTTTCCATTTTTGACAGCGAATTAAATAACGAACCTAAACTAATATACACTACACCTCCCTATTTTTTGCATTTTCCCATCATGCAATTCTCTTGCTTCAGTTGTGATCGTTTCACTAGCGTAAACCATCGCCCCAAACACTCCTCATTCCGAAAATGTTCTTGTTGCTCACACACACTGAACTGAAGCCAGTGTCTCGATGTTAACTCGAACTTTAATTGATGTAGGTTAACTGAGACTCTAAAAGTAAGTCACACAATGATCTAATTTTCAGACATTTTTTGTTTTTGTAGTATGAATTTGATTATTAGACACTGGTGTACTATAATTGCTGTAGTCTGCATAGTCTGCAACAGCGATACTACTACTTGTAGGAATATCTGTTCTGCGTCTGAGAGCCACACAACAGAAGGCAAAGCCAAAAGCGAAGTTATGAAGCAAAAGCAGACAAAAGACAGAAATGGTGTCAAAAAATCAGCAAGACAGATATGGCAAAAATATCAGGGTCGAATGCAGAGAGAATCTTTGATAGTGTGTACGTAGTATTTAAGAGAAGCGTCTCTGCCGCAGTATCTCTCTGCAATTCCTGCAAACAAGCAAATCGACCTAAGTACACACCACTTTACATAATCGATTAGGTACTCTGATTCTGATCTAGATACACATACATACATCGTCTGATAGAAAATCTTGTATTTTTTATCATATCTGTACAGATACATGTACATTCCTTCTGCATCTACAACATTTTCATATAGTTCTTTTGGGATCTCCGATATCTTTTTTACATACTTAAGAACCTTATTAATAACTGAAGCGATGCGCGCAGTCTAATCACAGTAAGTGCGATAGAAATACATAGCTTCCATAGGTTTTATGCTTAATTACAATTAAGTTATGCTTGATTTTGTTAAAATGTAAATTCTTTATTCATGTTCATTACAATGGTATAATAATAGTATGTATTGTAAAAGTAGATTTCAGATATGGCCAAATGTTAATGTGTTCAGTGTTTACCCATATGCTGCTCAGTGTTCAACATGTCAACACAATGACATGTACATTGTGCTTTTTGTGTACGAAGCCGCATAGCTGAGGTAATTATTATGTATACACTTGGAATTTGTCTGTTAATAATTCATTTCGAAGAAAATTACTAATTCAAGTCAACGACCGGAAATTAAGACTTGCCCTACAATGAAATGAACGATAAATGTAAATGTAATGATCATTTAATTTAGTGTCAATCATGCTATTAAATACCCGTTTATCTGTTGCACAATACAACTTATAGGGTTACTGCCCGTTAAGTTTTACTTTATTAAATTGGCATCAAAAAATATTTCCTACCAACCCATAGTTTAATATTAGGTTTAAGGAATTTCTAAGCAAAATATCATATCAAATAGATAAATGTCAGATTCAGAAACTCTGACAATTTGCATTGTAGGAGCTGGGTATGTCCAAATCTAATTAAGTTATCACTACATTTTTAATGATTACCAGAAAAGCAAATATCATTTTACATGCATTCAAGTATGCTCTCCGTGGTATGTATACTTTGCAATTGAAACTGAATTTCTTGCTTGATTGGTATCTTCTCAGTATTTCAGGTATTTGCTCTGCAATTCAAGTGAAACGGAAATGGAAGCATTTACCATTGACAATTTTTGAAAGCAATGACGATGTCGGAGGAAATTGGCTAAATAATACCTACCCGGGTTGTGCCTGCGATGTCGAAAGTCATCTTTACAGCTTTTCTTTTGAACCAAACCCGAGTACATGCAAATTAGTAAAAATTTTCAGTGTTTTTTCTTTGTTAATGACGTATTTCTTATTTGTGCAAAAATTCTAATTCAATTTTACTTACATGATATGCTTTAACTTCAGAATGGGAGTACAATTACGCTTCTCAACGAGATATATTAGCCTATTTGCAAAAGACGGCAAGAAAACATAATCTTTACGACTGCATCCAATTCAATACAGTGGTGGAAAGCTTAATTTGGGATGATGAAATTCATAAGTGGAGAATCAAAATCTTCAGCAAGATAAATGGAAGCGAAAAAGAGTTATACTTTAATTTAGTGTAAGTTACTCGGTTATGAAAGGAAGTACACTTACAGTTAATAGGTACTTTAAGAAAAAGCAATGCTCTGATAAAAGTTATTTCTATTTTTTCGGGGATTAGCATAAATTGCCCAGGAGTACTGCGAGAACCAAATATTCCTCAAGAATTTCTCTCGTTTAAGAATCCAATCATCCATTCTGCAAAATGGGACTCTTCAATAAAATTGGAAAGAGACAAAAGAGTTGCTGTAGTCGGAAGTGGAGCAAGTGCTATTCAAATAATCCCGAGTATTGCTCAAGATGTCAAGGAACTCCATGTCTATTCAAGATCTGCCCCATGGGTTTTGCCAAAAAAGCAGTTTAAATTCTCGAAGATTTTTCAATGGATTTTTACATACATTCCATTAGTGATGTGGCTGTTCAGATGCTTTTTGTTTCTTTTAAACGAACTAAACGTATCCGAATTTTACGAAAACTCTTTTCTTCATTCCCGAAGTGAATACCTAATTTATACCTATATGCAAAAAGATAACCTATATAACTCTGAAATACACATAAAATTTTCTGATAACCTCTTCCTAAATGCATTAAGTCTATATTGTTTTCAGAAGTAAAATCGGCTAACAAATACTTTTCAAGTCAGGTTGCTAAAAATGCAGAACTTCAAGAGAAACTTAGGCCAGTGCAACCATTTGGCTGTAAGAGGGTATCTGTATCAAGTGATTACTACAAAACATTTTTGCGAGATAATGTCAAACTTCACTGTAACCCAATAACTCAAGTTTTGGATGACAAAATAATTACTGAAGATGGCAATCAGAATTATATTGATGTATGCAGTTTATGTACATTACTGTAAACTGGCATGTATTTCAATTTCGTGTTGATTCATGATTATTTTCTATTTTTGTTTCGCTTATTTTGCAGATTCTCATCCTGGCCACAGGTATGTAAATAAGTATTACGTAACTAATTTTATAAAAAGAGAAAAAGCGAATTCGGTAACTTCAATATTTGTCTTAAGGTTTTAGGGTGCAAGATTACTTTGCACCTATGAAAATATATGGCAAAGATAATGAAGATATTTTTAAACTATGGAAAAACCCAAGACCGCAGACATATTATGGCACAATGTTTAATAAAGTTCCAAATCATTTTATGATATTTGGACCCAACACTGTGAGTTTGATGTTTTGCTAACATTAATATGACTAACCCATTCTTCAAAATGATTGTTCCTATGATATTCCTATTTCTCCAGTCTCCAGGTCACAACTCTCTAATTTTCATGATAGAATGCCAAGTGGACTTAGCCCTGCAGGTTGTTTCTGAAATGCTGAAAAGAAAAGCAAAATCCTTCGAGGTGACAATTGCAGCTCAGAATGAGTTCATGAAATTCATCGATCAAAACATGGACAATACTATTTGGGGTAATACTACTTGTGGCTCTTGGTATGAGAATTCATTTGGGTATATTACAGCCCTCTGGCCTTTATCATGCATCACCTTTTGGAAAAGGACGCGTAAAATTGACATTTCTCACTTGCAATTCGATTGATTTCCATCCATTTTTTAGAATTCTGCCAAAGATGACAATAAAATACCTTTCTAACTGCATTCATTTACATTTAGCTGTATTACCACTACACTGTGTTTTAAGCTAAAGTTTTCTTAGGCATATTACAATTGCTTGTGTATAAGTAGGTTTAGGTATATACATAGAAAGGCATTTTAAATAAATGTCAGAGATTATAGGTACTTTATTTCAAGGAAATGAAAAGTCCATCTACTAATTTTTAACTACCTACATCACTGTTTAATGTTTGACGATTCTTTATTTCAGTCGTTATATGTCAGTTGTTTTGAGTCCCTTGTTTTATTGGGCACCAACATAATAGTACCACTAAAATAAATAAAATACTAATTAATTATCATAAAGTAGGTTTGGCTGCTGATATTATAGCTTAATCGATTTATAGTATAATAATTGTAATGGATAAATGCATAAATGGTTCATGGCTAGGTAAACTCATATACAGTATTTAGCCAAATCTATGGACGTAATGACGCAAATTCCCTGTCTTGCTTTTTAAGGTTTAGATATTTAGGTGCAGAAATTGCATCCCTGTTGCTATCCTTGTCCTTCACTTTTCCAAAAGACCTTCTTATGTCATCATTTTTTTAAATATAATTTTATTCATCTACTACAAGGTATGTCCAAAATGTAAAACCATAATTGCAGTACATGGCCCGCAGTTAAAAATGTTAGTCTCTTAATAGATATGGTAATAGTTGCCCTGTAGTAACTATAGCTGGTATATAAAACTCATATATATTAACTGCATCAATACCAACCCACTACAGGGACGTGCCAGGTGCAACATTCAACTTGAACCTCAAATATTATTTCTTCATCTTGCAACTCTCATCAAGGTTAATAAGTAAGTGCTATGTATCCCATAGGTTCAGGAACGTAAATAAAAACGTTTTATGTTTTTTTTTGTTTTTTTTACAACGATCATAATTGAAATCAAAATTGTCTATCCTAACACATTTTTTTCGACAATAATGCCTTACTTATTACCCCCCACAATTACCCCTTATTCTGTCGTATCGTGTGTTGAAATTAAATGGTATGGTTTAATGAGGTGCAAACTTACAACCACGCATAGTTATGTCAAACGCATTATTTTTTTTGTACATGCAAATGGAATTCGTATTTGAATCAAGACAAGACCAGCGTTTATGATTTTTAGAGTCATGTATACTATAAAGATAGCAGATTCCCCATTAAGCATACATTATAACGGTCGTTCTATCCAAATGGTTATCATTTTAATGAATCGGTATTCGTGCAGGTCAACTCATGTAAAATTAAGTCCCAACTGAAGAATTAACAAAATATGCCGAAAGTTGTTTTTTCTAAACACGAAAGTTTATTTAAAGATAAAATATAACATGAATACCGACAGCAAAACTTACTTAGTGCAATCATTGATCAATTGTTTTGCAACTCTGTTTCTATTCTACAGCCTATATTATATATAATCAAAACATTAATGCAGATGTTTTTCACTATATGAGTGAGATGGTGGTAAAAATGCCTATTTACGTCATGTATAGTGTGTATATAGATAAATGACAAGTTACTCGCAGATATTCGACCTTTGTCCTTAGTATCTTCGAATGCAAACCAGAATCGAAGGTCTTTTGTATTATATAATACCATGCCTACTTGTCCACTACAACTTTTTAATGGATATGCAGATGTACTTGTTCATACCTATTTTGTTGATGTTTTTATATGAATTCTTCATACATGCATAGAGGTGTAGCATGATTATTTTCCCTTACATTGTAATTTGCAAAAGCAATAGTTGGATGGGGCAACTACAGTATAACTATTTATGTTGTTCTCCACTTTACTTTGAAATAATCCCTGTAACGTAAAAAGTATTTGCACACTCCAGTCTAGCTCCAGTCTAACATTCATTCTATTTTCTGTGCTTGCATAAGTAATAAATATTGGTTGTACTTGATAAAGCAGGTCTACAAATATTTATGGTCATTGATATAGTACTCGTTCTGAGAATAGGTTGTCTTATGCATTCAACCGCATCATTATAAAAATTATAACTACCAAAATAGTACACAACTTTGTCGAAGTGCCATCAAAATGCCCGGAAAGACAAAAAAAGAACTAAATATTTGTATCATCGGAGCAGGGTAAGTACAGAATTCGTACTTTTATCTTTTATTAGAGAAGAAATTTAGATATGAAAATTAATGTGTGTGAAATTACACCCAGATCTATTTTGAGATTTCTTTTTTAAAGATTTTCTGGTCTCTGTGCTGCAATACAGTTGAAACAAAAGCTTGGCATTGATTCGTTTACAATTTTTGAAGTCAATGAAGATATTGGAGGAACATGGCTGGTCAATAAATACCCTGGCTGTGCATGCGATGTTAACAGTCATCTATACAGCTTATCATTCGAACAAAATCCTGGTATGTTTTGCAAACAAAGGCGAGAACGCCACAGTAGTGAATACTGAAATATTTAAACAAATGTCTTTTGCTTACAGATTGGCCCAAATCATATTCAGGACAAGGAGAAATTTGGAAGTATTTGAAAAAGGTGACAGAAAAGCATTTACTGTATCCCAAAATTAAGTTTGGCCACCAGGTGAAAACCCTTGTGTGGGATGAAATGATAAACAAGTGGAGAGTGTCCGTAGTTGATAAAAACGCTGAAGATGGTGGACTGCAAAATTTCATTTTCGATATTGTGTAAAAGATATTAAACTTTTCCAGTATATTTCAGAAAACATTGTGCATGCGGAAATAACACAAGAGTCCAATTGCTAAAAAATAATTTCTTAATAACCCTTTAGAATCAACGCTCCAGGAGGCCTTCGTGGAGCACATTATCCAGAAGAGTTCAAGTCGTTTAGGGGACCTACCATACATTCTGCAGAATGGGATTCATCAATTAATCTGAAAGATAAAGTAGTTGCCGTAATTGGCAGTGGCTCAAGTGCTGTGCAAGTCATTCCACAAGTTGCAGAAAAAGCGAAGGAGTTGCATGTATACCAAAGAAAACCGGCTTGGATTTCTCCCCAAGGTCAATTCGACTTTTCGGCAACAACAAAATTCATTTTCACTTACTTCCCCTTCGTAATGTGGATATTCAGATTTTTCATTTACCTTGCTTGGGAAATGATGTACCCAGCTTTTCGAACAGACAGCTGGATGAATAAACATGGTAATTCTGCTGAACACAATTTAAAATCTTCATTACTTTCTTTTTACTATATGCCAGTTATGGCTTGCAAGTAGATTTTTGCTAATTAATGATACACAGGGGTGATTTTAGTATTGTTTGGCTAATTTTCTTGCGCTTTTTTTGTATATAATGTAAATTGGGAATAAATAAAATTGTTAATTTCAGCTTCAAAGAAGGCAATGAAATATTTGAGGGAGCAGGTAAAAGATGAAAAGCTCGTGGAAGACTTGACACCGAATTATGCCTTGACATGCAAACGAATTTGTATTTCCGATATATACTATTCAACGTTCAATAAACCGCACGTTAAACTTCATCGTAGCCCTATTGTTAAAGCTTCAGAGAATTCCTTGCGGACTGAAAACGGAGTTGAAACAAAAATTGATGTAAGATTTGATCCATTCTATTTTAGCAATCTGAATATCTTAAAAAGGCCTATTATTCATAAGAACTGCGTTTGATACTCAAAATATATTTTGATAAAGGTTCTCGTTCTTGCAACCGGATATCGGACCCAAGAATACTTTTCTCCTATGCAAATAATTGGGAGAAAAGGGGAAAATATTGT